>RCUC01130147.1:0-18002 GCA_003697995.1 Taxidea taxus jeffersonii | reverse complement strand
GTCCTCATCAGGTTACCCCCAAGTGCCCGAACCAAGTGCCCCCGTGTAACCTCATCGGGTTACACCAAGTACCTGCTCCCTCCTCTGCCAACCCAAGTAGGCCCAAGCAGCTACCTTTATCTTGGCAAAGACTTGAAAGCGTCTGCTCTTCCCGTGTGGTCTTGAAGCATTTCATAGCTCTGTGTGGCTGGACACGTCCGTGTCAGGCAAAGCTCCGAAAATAAAGAGCATTCAAGTTTCCCCTGTGACCCAATCCCATCAACACTCCGATACTGGAAAGACGCCATAAATACCGTTCACTCATTTTGCGGCATGGAACCAAAGGCCTTTATAGGAAGTTATTATCAACGATCTGTAAAGAAAGGGGTCAGAGCTTTGCTTCCTCCCCCAGCCATGGGAGTCACCCCCGCCAGGCTGAAACAGGTAAAAGAGCGTGCGGAGAGGAAGCCTTATCCAGCCTGGGGATGGGGGGGCTGGGGTTTGTCCTGTTCCATGACCAAGATGTCTCTCCACAGTTACCAGGTCCTGTAGAGTGCATGCCTGCAGGAGACCCAAGGAAGGGGGCAGAGCAGAGAGAAAAATGCTCACCGCAGAGAAATTCCACGCAGGGTCCTTCAAACCCAGAATGGAAAATTCCCCAAAGCCTCCCCCACCAGAGGGGAGGCTGCTTTCCCTCCCCCTTGGAACTGCCCAGCTGTGCCCCCTCTCCCCCCACCCTGAGCCCCAAGACTCTCCTTCTGGAAACTTGCTTGCTGAAGAAAAGTTAACTTGGCACTCGTCTTAAGTATTGACTATCTGTCTTGAGGGTGAAGGCTGTAAATTCTCTCTCCTAAGATCCAAGTCGATTTGTTATCAAATCAGGCATTGAGAAGCTGATTCATTGCTATTCAGCGCTATGCTGATTTATATGCAGAATGTAAAACAGATGCCTTATGTGATACATATTTATGGTGAGTGCTGTTCTAGGAAGATTTATTACGGATTCCTTTGTCGGGGTGTGCATGAGCAGAGCCATGATGACTTGTATTTCCTCTCAGCTGCCAATGCCAAACTCATTAAAAAGAGGTGTGACTATTAATATACATTGTAATACTGACAGGCTCTAATTTATAACACCCTGGCTGGTTGGAGTATTCTCCTGACTTGAGAGGTGCTTTCTGCATTTCCTTCTCTGTAGCTAAATGGTACAAATAGAGATGTATATTCTCTCTTTGCCCCTCTCCCTGCCTTCCCCATCTCTCTCTCTCTCTCCTTCCCTTGCGCTCTCTCCTGCTCTCCCATCTCTTTTGTCAAGTTATAATCTGCTGAAAAAAGCCAAATTCGAGGATGATTTTTTTTTTTTTTAATTCCTCCCTGGTCAAATATGTCAAGTGCGAAGCTGTGCTTCAATGCCCTATAAACGTGTGTTATCTCCACACTGGGACTCTGACTCCCTAGGCTGAATTAGCAAAGAGGAAGTTTGGAGCAGGCCACATCAAGCATTCTTGACGGTGGCCATGACCGACTCGAGGTTCTAGAGTTGGAGAACATAGAGTACTCTGTGCACGGGAATCGGGGATCCACTGCCCAGAGGGCAGCATCAGGGAGAGACACATGACTAATAACTGGCCTGGAGCAGATGGGGCCGTTAATCAGGTGAAGAATGAAGGCAAATGCTGTGTTACCTGGAAGAGCCTGGCAAGAGAGCAGCGGGCCTGATGAGAAACTCTGCACCCGGGAAGCAAACCGACTGGTGGGCTTGGATGATATTAGAGTAAGGACAGAAAACAGGCAGTCCCTGGGAAAAATAGCTTTTTACTCCATCCTAAATTTTTGATAAGTTTGTGATAAACTCGTTCCTAGAGAGAGAAAATGGTGTATGTAGCAATAGTTTTTATCCGAGTGTCAGGAGCCCCTGAAAAGCACCTCAGAGAGATGATTCGGAAAGTCATCATATATAAATGTGTTTTTAATGATTCTGTGGAAGGATGTTTTGGCTAAAATCGATTTCTACTGAATATTAAAAGGCTGCGCTGACAGAAATAAGACAAGTGTGCCGCCATCTTTTCCTGCCGTGTGAGCAGGGCTGGGAATCTGGTGAGGCCAGAAGGGCACCGAAAGACTGAGGGATGGAGAGAAACAATGTTTGAAGGAAATATGCTAAAAGCAAAGTAATGCAAAAATTCATGAGGAACAAAAAGTAAAAATTAAGGAAAAAAGACAAGACTTATTACTGAGTTTTCTTTTGCCTCAGGCTCCCATGGGGTTGGCAAAAATCACTGTTACCCACCTTGTCTTTACTTAAAATGTCGACAGCCCTCACTTAACCTGCACTAAGCTAAGTCAAGGTGAGGAAAAACACCCTCTTTAACTTTTTTGGTGGCGTTTCCAGCTGAAGCATAGCATCTTTTACCAGTAGGACCTATTCGGTCGTGGGTGAGGCTGTTGATGGTGGAGATGTTCTAAAGGCCAACAGAGGACTTTAAACCCAGGCCGCCCTTCCCGACTCATCTTTTAAAATCCCCATTGACGTGTGTCACCAAAGCATTTCTAAAACTGCTCTTGATTTATTTTGGTAGCAAATTCATGAGGGTTCGAGAAGATGTCTTCAGGTCCCAATCATTCGTCTCAGCAAACTTCATCCCAGAAATCTCTCCATTTTATTTGTATCTTTAACCACGTAGTTCTATAACGTAACCCTGGGGAAATCACTGAGCTACGCTGAGTAACTTCAAGTGAAATACGGACATAATCCATCCATGTGTAATCTGTATTACAGAAAAGAGTTATCAGAGTCCCCTTTGCTCCTCGACCAGAGCCAGGGGGGACTACCAAGCGACACCAAGATAGTCGACTATCAGTGACACCAAGAGAGCAGCGGTCATCTGGGTTGTTTTCAGAGATGAAATTTTGCAACGAGGACAAAGAAAAGCCTCCCATCCTGCCACATGCTGCAGAATGTTCTAGGCTTCCCATCATTAAAAAAATAAATGGCATCTGAGATCTCCTAGATGTGAATAATGTTTGCCTGTATGAACAGGATGATTTTTTTTTTTTTCCCTCTAATTAAACTCTTATGACACTCAAGCTGCTTTGGAGTTAGTCTTACTCAGAAAATACTTCTTTCCTCTCCTCCTCCTTTTCCTCCTCCCCTGCCAGTTTGTGGAGAGCTTCCCAGAACCCCACTTCAAATCTCAGAAATGTCAGCAGCCTCTTTCAAATCACGTGGAAAGGGTGGGGAGCTAGAGAGCAGGAAGGCCTGATAAGACCGGAGTGCTTCTCTGGCCCGCATCTGGCAAATGCGGTTCCCTAGAGCCATTTTCAAAGAAAGGAATTAAGTTGATATGGTTACAACCCAATCGACATGCTTCCCAATAAGGAAAGCTGATCTAGTTATTAATTTTTGTTTTGGACTATTGTTTTCGGGTAAAGTGTTTGCCTATTACATTAAAATACATAAAACAATAGCAAGTACGCCCCTTTCAAAATACTATTTATTGATCACTTGATATTGCTATCACCCCAACCATTATTTCCTGAATAAGTCATGACTTCACGGTGTGTGTATCCCAATCCATGCGCTTTTCCAAACCAGGTGCTATACCTGCAGAACCGGTCTGCAAAGGGAAGGGGATCGGAAGGCTAGGCAGATACAGCCTGATGGCGAAAGGGTGCAGGAGAATGTGTGGCTGTGACTAGAAATCAAATATGGGTAAGGAGAAAACCTCTTTCTTTGTCCAAAGGAGTGATCACATGTTGACAGCTGGAATTTACATGGCTCCTTATTCAATAAACTAGCGCCTTCCCTGAATTCCAACATCAGCCGCACAATAGTGGCACAGAAGCAAACTGACACATTACACACGGTCCAGCTGGCCCGTCCACTCTCCGCGGACCCCCCCCCACTCCCCCTCCCCCGCCTTCAGTCTTCATCTCCCTCCCACGTGAGTTCTCCATGAAAGACCTTAGCACACACCCTTGGATGCTCCTTATTTTAGAGGTGCTTGATTTCCTGTCCTTCCTTATGCTTGTCAGCATGCAGGATAGTAACTCTCCATTAAAGACGAAGAACAAATAGACAAAACAAAATCAGGGCAGAATCAAAACCCAAATAAATCCTTTCTACTTTGCCATCAGTGGTCGCCAGTGCCCGCCCCTGCCCCCGAAAAAGAGCTGTGATCAACGTTTCCCATATCAAAAATGTTGACATCTAAACCCTTTCTTTACCTTGGGTGTGCAGTGGCTCTCTTTGTGAACTTGAACACAAAGGGAACGTGACCTGTGGAGTAACTAGCGTTATAATTAGTAAGAAATCGTTTTATTGCCCATTGTACCAAAATAGTCACCTGAAAGGGGGGGAGGTAACATTCCACCAATATCACATAATATGCAATGTTTTTTTCGAGTGTATATATTTTCCCCATAATTTTGGCAACACCATACACTCCTCAGTTAAGTGCTTCCGTTAAGAATCCCAGAATTTTTTCCAGAAAGAACGATGCAGTGGGAATAATGTTTACCTCGGTAGTGTATATTGAGCAAAGCTCAGCGATGCCCATAAAACCCGTATGAAATGATCCTGCGGCTTGTAAAAGAGTTCATCCCATGTAGAAGTCTTCTTGCTTAAAATATACATCTTACTGATTATGAAGAAACTCATTAGTACTTCCTCAATACACAAGGTCCTTAAAAATATGGGAGAGAGAGAGAGGGAAAAAAAAAGAACTCTTTATGTATTATGAAGCAGTCATTAAACTTTAATCTCTACCACTAGGGGGCAGAATGAAGTTCTTTTCTAAACTGACTGCTATGCAATCAACCATCACATCATTGAAACATTGAAGGCACTTCAAAAAGACTCAGATGTTTAACTATTGTGCTAGTGATCATACATTCATATTGGGCTCCAGGCCAAAAGAGAGAAGAAAAAAAAAAAAAAGCCAGAGATTTGCAGCTGAAAACCTATAAAGTGGTGAATTTTACCTTAGAGCAAAACCATCTTCAGTGACAAATTTCAAAGGCCATATGTATGCGATTTTCATGAAAAGCAGACGACCCTAAATTTCTTTGTTTAACTGGAAGCGATCTTCCTCGCAGAACAAGCAGGTTCTTTTCTGCCATTCTCCTTGTTTATTGTGCTGTTACAAATTTCACTTTCCTTTCGAGTACCACAATCAGGATTCTAGAAATGCTGTTTAACGCCAGTGGGCATTTCATTAACACCATACCCTCCAACATCTTCAAGGGTATCACGTTAGGTGCAAAATTACCAGTGGAGAACATTTAAAGCATTGTGACAAAATAGTGTGGGGGTTTTCCTCCCCCTCCCCCCCTTTAAATTAAAGCCTCCAACCTAACCTTTATTCTAGGGTAACAGCGCGATGTTCACAAACAAGCTTTGCCAAACGGGACATTATGATTTTCTTCCCCATGTGGTTAAAACACTAAAAGTGATAAATCAGTGGGATTAGGAACGTTATGTCTCCTAAGAACAGAGCTTCAGTTCACAGGACCTGTTCAGAGCGTTTGCCTTTTAGACTCAATTCCCAGCGATTTCTCAGATACTTTAGAATATTATTACACCGAGACATAACTCATGGCAGGTTTTCTAAGCTAATGAACTGAAGGAAGAGATCTGGGGTCGTTTGTAGGGTCCACCTGTCAGCTGGACATTCAGAGAGTTTGCGAATTCAAATTCCCATCAATTCTGTTGTTCTAAATACAGGCAAATTGAGCTCGGTTGCCATTTTCACTAAATTGCGCAGTCCCAGGAAAGTTGGAAAAGTCCCAAGTAAAGCGCTGAGCTGGGCATGTCCCCTGCCCCCACCTTGTTTTGAAAGCACAAGAGAGTTTTGCAAATAGAGATAGAGCTGAAAGGAGTCCCATCTTCCTTTTTACATCAGGAGTGTTACTTGATACGTATCAATATTTCCTGTCAGTCCCAACAAAGCAACATCTCGGGCCTTATGGTGTCCTGAGATGGCTAAATATGCTTAAGTCAGCGCGTTCCAGACCTTTTATGCGGCCTGACAGTGGCTTGGGAGAAGGCCCACTAACTTTCTTAAAATGTGCAGTCATCCGTTTGGCGGCCGGCTCCGGGGGTTCCACATGAAATCCTCTTTAGATAAATTCATACTTGCTCAGGGTGATTAGCCTTCCAGCTTGGCTGGCTCCCTTGTCTTTAAAAGCAGGACATTCATGATCAATGTGGGGTTGAGTTGAGGGTTGTCCTCTGTCCTCGATTAACTACCTCTACTGTGTCTCCAAAGCTGGTGAAGGGACATGCAACCAAAGAAGAAGGAAAAAAAGAAAAAAGAAGAAGGAGAGAAAAGAAAAGAAAAAAGGAAAAGGAAAAGAAAATAACCCCCCCCACCCCAAACATGACAGGCTGAAGTTGACAACCTAATCCTTCAGGCTTGTCTTACTTACTGAAAGGCTCAAGCAATGTCAGAGAAACCATCTGATAACAGTCTTCATGCCAGACCTAACAGCTTTATTGCAACAAGAAACTTTCACATTAAATTTCCATGTGTTTTCTCTCCACACTCCTTAACTTCACTGCCCACTTCCCCCTGCCCGCCCCCCCTTTTTTTTTTCCAAAGAAAGATAAGCCTTCCCTGCCTCAAAAACCAAATAGAAACTGCTACAGAAGGCCAGCTGGAGATATAGTTAAATTAGTGGATTATTATTACCTTGGGGACGCTGGAAATCAAGTTTGTTATTGGCAGTTCCTGTTTCTGTAAGAGCCGTTAATAGCGAAAATTTAAAGGGTGTTGGTCAATCAACAGAATGTTATTTTCTTAAGTGGGTTAACTGTTTTCTTTCTTTCTTTTCTTTCTTTCTTTCTTTCTTTCTTTCTTTCTTTCTTTCTTTCTTTCTTCTTTCTTTCTTTCATTCATTCTTTCTTTCTTTCCTTTGCTGCTGCTACCTGCCACCAAGTTCACCTCCAATTCTAAATCTCATCATATTTAGAAATAGAGCCAATTTTCACAGAAACAGGGAGAACATTTTTTTTTTTTCCTGCAGATCTATGTGTGGACTACAAGAGGGGCTGAGTGGGGTCAGAGTCTCAGTCGGAGAAATCTTTTAGAAAATAGCATCAAATTGTTAAGTGTCCAAAATTTATGATAAATACAGACATGGACATAGACATTATGGTAGCTCGTTCTCTGTGTTTACATTTGGTGACATTCTTGCTGGGGCAGCTTTACATTTTGAAGCTAAATAATTCATTTAAGAATTTTAAAGTTCATGAGGTTTTTTTGTTGTTGTTGTTTTTGTTGCTGGATATGAGTCTGGTCTTATTTCTCCAAGTTCGGAAACTAGTTTAAACAGAAACAAACAAACAAACAGAAAGACAACAAACTTGCAAGGAACTCGGAGTAAATAAACAGTCTTTCTCTGTTAAGTAAAATATTTCCCTAAGGTAAGTTACTTTTCCGAGGGAATTACAGTATATGTCAATGTTGAATAGTAGGTGTTTTCTACCAGTCTGATTGATGTTTAGGAAAAAAACAGATTCTTGAAAATTAGCCTATTGTATAATTATGTGTCTGATGGAACGGCAAAGTGTCTTAGCTAAAAGTCTCTTTAAAAAAGATTTTACTGCATCCTTCCAAAGTTTTGCTGGTTAAGGGTGTTAAGCCCTGGGATCTGCAGTGCTGATCAGGTGGCTGGGTTGATTGACAGGCAGGGTGACACATTCCCATTTAAACAAACACCCACCAAGGACTAATCAGCCGGCCCCTGATTTGCAAATACGGGAGCCCCCCAAAATGGTACTTTTCAGTAAGATCCTCTCACAGTGTTCTCCTGGGCTATTTTTGAAAACCGTATCTACGAGTGCCATCACATCTCTAATAAACTGCCCTGTGAGCCTCAGAACCTTCCCGGATATTCTGCCGAGTTTCTTGTATTTTCCACATTTCTATATTTGAAACAAATTCCCTACTCACCCGCCTCCTCGTTGAATTTGGGGAAACGCAAATAACTCCTAAGCTTTTGCACTGAAGTGAGTTTGTTTTGCTTTTGTGCCTAGTATCGTTTTTGAAATTGTTCAGAAGTCCAGGAAAGAGAAGGCTGCTCATTTTAGCTTTAAATACCAGCTACAAACATGTTGTCTTCCTTTGGTTCTTCCCAGGTTTGACTTCACCCCACACTTTGTGCTTTTTTATAATGGGCTTGATAATGGTATCATATATGAAATAAACTCACATAAATATGAGATAAACTTGCACGTGATAGAAACCTGTGCCTATATCCTAGAGATAGGTCGATTTCATACGTTTATTTGCAGAAGAGACCTTATTGCACACCAGATAAGAAATAAACCCCTTGGAAAAGGAATGTCAAGTATGTGAAATCTGAGAATTCTGACATGGGTTGGTTCTGCTATGTCCATTTCGCAGATGGGGAAATCGAGTAAGCTGAGCATTTGGCTAGAAGATTTCCCCTGGGGTGTTAAATTAAGCAGACTGGGAGCTGTTCCCATCAGGAAACTTACATAAATGCCACAATTCCCAGGAAACGTATCCAAGCTGTTCCATCCAAGGCATGTGGGGGAGGTAGGGGCTGGAAAAGAAGCATGCACACCTACTATGGGGTGGGGGGGGGTGGTCTCTCCTTGAGGGGCCCTGGGGAGGAGGAGCCCCAGGCAGGTATGCTCCTGTTTTAACAGAAAAACCGGTGCTGGAGCTCAGAACTTGCCAGCAAGAGGGCTTATTTCAGCTCTCTCCCTGCTTGGAAAGTGTGGTTGCAAGAGCATCCTTCTAGCTGCAGTAATAAACATGTCCAGCTGCAAGAACTCTGCTCCACAAGCCTGGGCAAGGCCGGCCGAATTCCTTTCATTTGACCATCTTAGACTCCCCCCTGCAAGCGCCCAGTCCCGGAGCCCTGCAAATGTCGCCCAGCCCCGCGCAGGCAGCCCTGCGCGTCCCCAGGAACACACGCCCTCCCCCATCCCGCCTCTCCACTTTTGTTTTATTTACGAATATGTTGCCAGAATTCCAATGAGTTATCTATTCTGTGGCCCCGTCATTTTCCCACCGAGGCCTTGTCGCCGGCTGACTCAGGGTCCAGTCGCAACAGCGAGAAGAAAAGAGGACAGCGAAAGAATTCTTTTCAACTTTTTTTTATGTTTCACTCATTTCTCCCTCTGCCCCCCCCCCCAGGCCTCCTCCCCTCCGAGGCTCCCTCCCTCCCCCAGCGTCCTCTTCTCTCCCTTACCCCCTTTATGTTACACGGATCGCTCAAATTGAAGCTCAGGAGGGTCCTATAGGGAATGCACAGGATCCCTGGGAGAAAAAAGCCCCCAACAAGCTATACACCAGATGTATAACGTTATATGGTCAAATTGGCAGACACAAAAGCTGAAAAACAAAAGGCGTGAATTAGGGAGAGGCATTCAAAAGCGTGTTTTCAAAACAGCCCCGCCAAGAGCCTGGATCCCCCTCCTGAGACTAAATGCTTGAAAGAAAAGGTGCTAAAGAAAGAAAGGAAAAGAAAAAAAAGCCCATTTTTTCTAATTAGCTGAGGCCTAACAGGCACTGAATTTCGCAACTAGTTTTCGTCAAGGGGGTTGTGGTTTGGGAGACTGGAAAATATGCTTTTGAAACCTGGGGTGTAGGCCTTCCTGGGGCCAAAGCTCCACTGGGTCCTCTGGCTTTTTTTTTTTTTTTCCTCTCTACCCCCTCACTTTTTGGGTTCCACCCTGCTTCCCAGGTCGATCCCTTTTTCACACCCTTCCCCCCCAGTACAAATATTATTTCGGTTTAGAAGGAGAACAGGAGGGAAGGCCACAATGGTCCTCCCCGCCCCTTCTTTCTGTCTCCTTGGCAGGACACTTCCCATGCCAGCAAGTCCTGAGTGGCCATGAATCTCATTCTGAAGCATCGGGGCACCCAGGAGCCCAAAGGGGGAAGAAAAGGTGTCACCGCAGACTGCGTGTGTGTGTGTGTGTGTGTGTGTGTGTGTGTGTGTGTGTGTTCTCTAAATGCCAGGATTAAGATGAAAAACTTCACCACTGTGAATTTAGGTATTTGCAGGATGATCTCTTACTGTGAGGTTTTTCAAATGCAACAAGGCAGTGTTTTCCAGGTTGCATGGTGCAATCCCCAGCAGACAGCTTTGCTTCCTGTGCCCTAACAAAAAGACACTCTCGATTTGAATTAAAAAAAAAAAAAAAATTAAAGTGAATCAATCCGGTGTCAGGGCCAGAGACCTATTGGTCCTCTAGTGCCCGACAAGCTATGGACTTGCATTTTTCAGTGCCTTTTCTGGTAAGAAAACGAAACAGAACTCCAGGGCTCAGAGTTGATGGGGAGCCTGCATTTGGGAGGGAGACGACTTTAATTGCCCCGCTGGCTGGCTTGGATGCCTGTGGTCCTGCGTGGTGTGTTTTAGTAACAAATGCTTGTTCTAATGAATTAGCCTTATTAGGGGCTCCTCATATTCTTTCATAAAGAGCAGAGCTATTCTGAACTTGTGAATGCAACAGTCTCCTGATATTCTCACCCTGAAACCTGGATGTGGGATTGTGCTTCCTACCCCTGTATTTCCAGTAAGTCTCATATATATATATACATATGTATATGTATATATATATATGACTTTTTTTTTTTTTTTTTTTCACCGCAGAAGAGTGAGGAGCAGAAGGGACACTGCTGAGCTTGCAGACAGCAGCCATCCCCGGACCGGACCCAGGGCCCATCCAGGATGCTTGCAAAAATTCTGACACTAAAAATGTATGTGCGCACACAGCTGAACAATCAGGATTTTTGTTCGGTCACCTCCTGGGACATTCTTGTGATAAACTCGGTGGCATTGGATAAAACAGATTCATTAACTTTGATTAACCTTCTTTAACTAGAGTTAAAAACCTGCTGTAGGCAGCTCAGCTACCAATGCGGCTTGAAGACACTTTATCATGTTTAAGACCCAATTACTGTTGCACTGAATAAGAATAAAACATCACAATAAAATGTGGAACAAACAGCCACTCTAGCGCGCATGGCAAATAATCATTAATTTATAACAGCAACTTTTCCATTTCTATGGTTTTTCTGATGGCTACACTTAATTCAAGTTGAATACTGTGGAATCTGATGCAGATATGAGAAACTGCTTCTCCTGCTCATTGATCATTGGTCTTTCTTTCTCTCTTCCTTCCTTCCTTCCTTTCTTTTTCTTTCTTTCTTCCTTCCTTTCTGCCTTCCTTTCTTTCTCTCTCTCTCTCTTTCTTTTCTTTCTTTCTTTCTTTCTTTCTTTCTTTCTTTCTTTCTTTCCTTCCTTCCTTCCTTCCTTCTCTGCCTAGTATCTTTAGTTTGAAATCTCAGAAGTCTCCTTTAAAAGTTCAAAACAAAATAGAACAGGGGAACAAGGTTCTAGGGAGACAGAGAGAATGGATTCCAGCATGATGGAACTTGAGGATTTTAGGACGATTTGTCAATAATTGAAAACATTGCTCTTTGGTGAATTTAAATATTAAAGGAACCAACCAGTAAGATCAGCCTTGCGATCTTGAGGAAAGTTCCCCATCATTGCCCTACAGGCTTCAGAAGAGCTGGAGCGAAGTCCATTCCGTGCATCTACTGCAGAAATGGGAGCAGGGGGATAAGCCCAGCACGCGATGGGTTAATTTTGGACAGGATTTGACTGAACCAGGAATAATGAACAGTGAGATACTGCAGCTTTCAGGCAAAACAGAGTAACAACAATTAAAAAAGAGGGAGAGAGAGGGAATAAAGGGTGAAAACAATCTCCAGTTAACTAACAAGGGCAGTGGCTGTTCGAAACAGAGAATCAGAGGCCACCGGGAACACGGCTCTTCCTGCTGCTTGCTCGGGGCCTGGGTGCCGAAAGCATTACAACGTTTGTGAGCCAACTGTTTGCGGATTTCTTCTCGTCTGCTTTAAAATATTTGGTTTTGCCGGATTTCCATAATAACCACAACCACACTCTCCCCTCCGAAAACCCCCCACGACAACAGATGTGTGTGCTAAAAGGAAACGGAGACGTTGATATAATCAGACGCTAGTTAGAGTGCTTTCATACTAAATTCTCCAGCAAATTCCCAACAACAAGAAAAAAAAAAAAAGCTCCACCACTGATGGAATTAATCTAAGATCCTTGATTATTTGAAGTTCTCAAAGTTTTCATTTTGCATTTTGTTTTTGAATGTATAGTGCTTTATTTATCAAACTGTAGCCTAATTTCTCCTTCAGTTGGAGTCTGTGATTGTGAAACAAATAAATTGAAACTGGAGGGCCCAGTTCTCTCCAAGTTTAGTTCCATTATCACTTTAAGAATGCGCACTACTTGATGACACAAAAGGGGGGCCTGTAGCCGGTTATTTCCTTGCTAACTCAGCGTTCTGTTGGTTAACACAACACTTCCCGAACTCCTTTTCAGGTGGTTTTACCCGGGAGGGGGGGTAGGTGTGAACATCATATGTGATAGGGCAACAATAGACCTTCCAAAGATCTCAGATTTTCCTCTCTTCAAGTGAGAAAATGAGAATGAAGTTTTACAGAGACTTAAATAAAAGGAACATGTTTTAAATAAGGGCACACTTTAAGATATGTTGAAATGGGGATAGTAGTGATTTTCAAAATATCTCATTTTATCAATAATATACCTCTGGCATAGCTGTGGCTTCTTAGTACGCAGCCATGTGCACTTAAAGTGTATTTATGGGTCCCATATAATACCAGATATTCTAGAGCATAAAAGAACATCAAATATGTTTGACTGTTTGGGGCAGTAAATCATTTTGCTCTTTACCACAATGCTGTTGCCTCTAACTATGTTTGACTTGGAATCATTTATCTAATCTTCTTCTCTGAACAGACTTTTGGAATATCCCCACACAACAAAACTGTAGCTGGGGAGGGAAAGTAAAATTGAGTTAAAAAACAAAGCAGAACAAAACAAAACAAAAACCTTAACGGCGAGGATCTCTTTGGCTTTTGCCTTTCCATCTTTCCAACCTCAGAAGCTGGAACCACTTAACCTCAACCTACAGGTCCGGCCTTGTAATGACTCTGGAAATCATCCTGCCCCTGGGCCAGGGGGAATTCAGGGAGCCACAGACCAGAAGTTCATTAGCCAAGCACAAAGTCCCATTGGCTGCTGGACAAAATCTCTTCCCCATTTCTTGAGGCCAGGTCCAGGCTTCTTCTCAGGACAAGCCTTTAACTCTTAGCCCAATTCCATATACTTCCTCTCGCCCAAATACAACTCATAGCCTTGCTTTCCTTTGTGGTATGTGTCTTTCAAAGAACCTGGAACAATGTTCTCCTAGACTCTGGCATGTTTCTCCATAATTCTAGTGTGAAGTCTAGAGTTCTATGAGTTCAATTATACTTCCTAAATGCTGTTTGTCCCCTGTCTTCCGCCTCTCCCCATGTGTGTTGCTAGACATCCCAGAAGCCCTGTTTTGCCTTCCTGCTTCCATATCCACCATTCAACTAGTCTGGGATCTCTCTACAGTCTGAATTTTTTTTTTTTTTTTTTTTAAGATCAGCCCCCTTCTAGATAAGCTTCTGGTGCTCTGTCAGAACCCCAGGTTCTTGCCAATTCTGCTCTGGCTGGTCTCTCTTCTAACTTTTGGAACTGGAGAAAAATCCTAGCAATCATCAGTAGGCTTCCTTACACACGTCCCTTGTCCTAATTACCTTCTAATATCTCCTAGATCCTTGACCCCTTTGTAACTATCCAGTCACCACTTTGAAAACTAGTCATTCTGTCCACCAAAACTATAGGAATTTTGTCTCCAGCCTTGTAGTATAATCCCAACAATGCCAGCCCTGTAGAGAAATGTTATCATCTGTGAACCCAAACAAGAAGTATCAACAAACTATACAACTTCAGTAGCCATCTGTAGCAGTCAGTGAGAGAGATGGCCAAGCTGGCTAATTTCAGATGGAGGCAGTCCCCTAAATCCAAGAGATGGGGATTATTAAGAAATGGGGAGAAGCTTTTCCTTGAGACTCCTCTGTATAATCAAGGAAATAAGACTTACAGTATGTGCCCCCATGAAACCGACCATGGTGGGCTCCTAACTTGCTATTTCCTCATTTCTAACGTGGAACAGACCCTGAAGCTTATGAAGCAATGAACATCTTATAAGACCCACAAAGATGGTGGCAGTTTCCACCAGCCAGAATAATTGCATCCTAATAATTGCCCTTTGACATATATCCAGATGTTGCCTTGGGTAACTAACAGCTGAGAAACAACAGGAAAAGTTATCTGTACAGACTAAACATTATCTTGCAAATTTCCATCCTAGATCTTTGAAGCCAATGGTTCTGAAGCTTGACGACAATGGAAGTCACTTGAGAGACTTCAACAAAAGCCAAAACCATATAGATGCCCAAGTCCACTCAATAAAGATTGGGTTCAGTTGGTCTGGGGTTGGGGTGGACATGGACATTTGATTTGGAGAGGCTCAGGGATTTTTTTATATTCCCACAAACTTGAGAGCCCTACTCTACGTCTTCATCACAGCCATTGCTCTGTTGGGTAGTGCGAAACCCAGGAAGATAATCTCTGTTCACCACCGCCACAACCCGAACTGAGGTGTCCGTGCTTCTAAGACCAGCACTTTCTTCTCCAGCCGGCTGTCAGATGATGTCACAGTCTCGCCTACCAACACATACCCTTCTCTAAGGAACGGCACTATATAATTAAGGCAAGAGTACAAGTTTGTGGGCCTTCAAGGCAAAGGATCCCTTCCTTAAGACCCAACGAACACTTGCTTAACCACCTCCCTGATTTATCCAAACCTGGCTCTTTTTCTGCTCACCAAGCCTGACGTATTCATGAAGAAGCATTGCAGCCCATCTTGCCCCTATTCTGCTATGGTATTCTTCTCAGCAGCTGAGAAGCTGCTGACAGGTTCTGCTGTGGATACTGCTTGTTGCCACACCCAAAACTGGAGTTGAGGAAAAGCTTTAGTTAGCGTCAAGCTCCAGAGACTGTTTCTGATGCCAGGATCCTCATTATTTTCTTTGCCAATTACAACACCCCTTGGGGAGGGACCAGCTTGTCCTTCTTTCCTGCTACCAGATTCAGCGAGAGTCTGTTGGCATCCTGACTTCTAGGTCCTGAAAAGCCAGAAAGCCAGTAAAAGGCTTATTATTCATTAGTGAGCCAGAAGAATGGAAGTGAAATCCCCCAAGAACTAACAAATTTTGCACTAATTAGTTCCCTACCACGCCCCCCCCCCAATCCCTACCCCAGTGTGCTCCATCACTGCTGTGAGGTCCTGCACAGCAGGACAGAAGGCCTTCTGCTACCAGCTCACTGAGGTTGTAGGTCTGTAAGAACAGCGTGTCCTTATCAATTCATTTGCTCTAGCGGGATCTAATACCGGCATGGCGCACTGAAGCTTAGGTGACAACTTCGGATGCATTATCTCATTTAATCTTCTGGCAATAGGTGACTCACATGTGTATTTGTATACGTGTATACCTTTATACGTGCATAAAAGTAAAGAGAGCAGCACAACATTACACGGTGTTGTTGAAAGGCTTAAATAAGACGACACTTTGAAGGACCCACATAGATACTCCGTAGATATCTCTTTCATTCCTCCATGGAATGTGTCCATTGCTTGTGGAATGTGTCCATTGCTTATATAACGATAATCAGTACAAGGTAGTTGCCACATCTTTGCACCCCCCACCCCCGAGCTCCCCACCCACCGGTATAAATAGTGCACAAAGCAGAAAGATTGGCCGGGTGACTCTTAAGACTCCTGGGTCTTTGTTAGGCTTGTCAATTACCTAACTGTAAATTGACAAGTTTCTAAATTATTCTTTCCCTGGGAGACTGCATATTTTCAAGTTCATCACTGGTTGAAAAGTGAACAAACAAGCCAAATGTAATTTGATGTTAGACCTCAGGACAGTGTAATATTAAAGGGCTCCTCCCTGATGTTTCACTTCCTCAAGGGGCTGTCTTGAGCAACCATACCGTCAGTGCTGTGGTCCTGGGTGCAAATATCATACCATGAAGGCAACCTATGGCCTGCCGTTACTCTGTTCTCTGCGGGTATGAAACGACCATGGGCTCATTAAGGTTTCCATAATTTCTTCCCCTCGATGACTCTCTTGCAAAAGTGAAGGACAGGACTTGGGATCTGCTTACCAGAATTGTGAAAATTGTAACAGCTTACAATGTCTGGAAAAGTGCTCACAAGGAATATAGGAACAAATCCAATACGAAGGAAGGTGAATGCCATCCACGGTGTCGCCCAGGGGTGCATCCTCAGTCCTGCCACCAAATATGAGGCTTTCCTTGAGATCAAATCATTTCCGTGAACAATTAACTCCATACTGTAAGGAAGCTTAACTCTCATCTGCACAACCAACCAAAAAAGAACAGCTAACTCTGTGAGTAGGAGAATGCATATCTGATTTTTATGCTCAAATGGAGGCCACCAGTAATGTTAGTCTGAACAGTTCATTCATTCCTGTAATACATAGGTAAGCAGCACCCACCACATGCCCTGGATGTTTCTAGGCACTTTGGGCTCAGGAGTGGACAAAATAGTAAAACTTCCTGCTCCTAAAGGACATGAAATTTTAAGTGCGCCCATTGGGTCCCTCTCTTTATCACCTGGAGCTGGTGAAGTTTCCCAAGAAATAAGTAGATGAAAAAAAGTGAGTCGTGATTTTCTGAGAGAATTACGATTCTTGGTGCTCTTGATGTTTTAGAAAAAGGATGGTCAAAACGAACCAGATGATTAATTTGCCCTTTGGCCATCCCATTGCCACCACGGAGGGTCACCTGTGAAATGTGCATGTAGAGGCCGCCGTAAACAGGAGACTGAGCCAAATCTAGGGCAGGAGACACTCAGGCACACGGTGGAGACAAGTCCCAAGAACCCTGCTTGCTTGGCGCTTACGGAGAGAGGTCAAGGTTAGAAAAAGTCAGCTTCTAAGAATTCCCTTCATTTTCCATCCCATTCCCCATGATTTTATGAAACTATATTTGACATTTTGACTTGGCTTAAAATAAAGGGCTTGTTTTTGTTTTTGTTTATTATTTTTTTTAATAAGCCTAGCTTTGATCCAGTCAATCAAAGTCTACCACAGAAGAGATAAAAATAAGTGTCTGAAGGTATGGTTTGTTTCTCAGACTCTTGAAGCGATTTGAATTAGATTCAAGAAGGCAATGTACTCTTTCTTGTCCTGATATAAACCAACAAATAAACAATTTCTAAAAGCCCAGTCCTACAGACATAAGACATCTGGACACTTTAAAAAGAATCCACATTCTTGGCAGTGAGTCCAAACTCGGGATCCAAATCTTCTGAAATTCACACATCACCATTGTGACAAAATGCTGTTTTGCCATGATGTGTCTCCATCATATCATGTTAACGTTGCCGGCTCTGCAGAACATCTCTTTAAAAAGTTGACGATCTAAGGGGAAATGCGTTCTATTCCATAAGGCCCTGGAATGTGATCCTATCTGTTCATTATGCACAGAAGGTCCTTTATGTAATAGGCAGCTCATGAAGAGAATGTTTGAAAAGGTCATTGGCTTAGTTCAAATAAACAAAACACATTCTCCATAACATTCTGGCACGATAGTCGGAGATTTAGAGCAGTAAGAAGACCGGGGAGTATAATGAAAAACTCAGAGGCCGGCCCAGTTAGGTTTAGGGTGAGACTATTTTTAGTGCACTGAAAAATTGCTGGAAACGAGGGAGTGGTGTGTGAAGTAAAACAAATAAAAGTGGGCCATGATGTCCAGTTCTCAAGTAAGGAGTGGGTAATTATTTTAAGGACGGCACCTTGAAGTCAACCAACATTTTTGGGTCCAATTGGTAGAAACCATTTTCATCCGGGAACTCGACTTTCCTCCAGGCAATGCTTTCTGTCACTTCAGACTTTAAAGTATGGAGAGAGGGGAAGGGCCTCCTCATCCTTTAGAGAAATTTCCAGAATCCTTATACTGAGAGAACAAAAGGAATTTCAATCCATTTTAAGAGCCTTTTTTTTTTTTTTTAA
>RCUC01130146.1:0-12999 GCA_003697995.1 Taxidea taxus jeffersonii | reverse complement strand
GAGGCACGATGACTCTGGGGGACCCATACCAACAGGACAGCATCCTCCTAACAACCTTGGGCTGGCATGACAGGCACCCTGTTTTTCACGGGAGGGGACTGAAGGCCCAGACCATGATGTGTCACATCCCCCATGATGAGACCCCCAGCACTGCTCACTGGGCTCCTCGGGTGGGAACACGGTGCTGGGGGCTGAGGTGAGTGGTGTGAAGGGAAGGAGGCCAGCACTGGGGCGGGGTCAGTGCAGGAGGTCGGAGCCAGAGGAAGAGTCAGCACTGCAAATCCCAGCCCGTGGCCATCCCTGCTTGCTCAACCTGCTATGGGCTCCACACCGTGGCCGGACAGGGGGCCAAGGCCAGGGTCCAGCCAGCCTTTCTGAGGACGGCAGCCCTGCAGGCCTCTACTGGGCCTGGGGGCGACAGGCCTGGCTCTTGGGGCAGAGCTGGGCTGGACTGGCCCGCAGACCAGGAGCCATGGGAGCTGGATGCCGGACATTCTAGTAAAGACCAACAGCCCTCCACACATAAGGAGCCTGTTCCCAGGGCACGCCAGATCAGCACCAGGGAGGTACCGGGTCCCCGTGACACCCTGCAGAAGGCCATGAAGGAAACACGCCTGTCCACACCAGTGCACCCTTGCACTCACCTTGACCATGACCAGTTCTATGTTCTCCTGACTTCTCAGTGGGGCTCGGGGTGATCAGGGAGAACCAGACCCAGGATGAGGCAGGGAGCCCTGGTCACCTCTAATGCTGGGCCCGTGCAGGCAGTGGGGAGTAGGGAGTCCTTAGCTCCATAGGCTGGGGTGCTGAGGGGACCCCAGGGTACTGGAGGCTCAGAGCTGTGACGGGCCTAGCTCAAGGGCACCTGCAGTGACCTCAT
Organism: Taxidea taxus jeffersonii; assembly: GCA_003697995.1. Lineage (NCBI taxonomy): Eukaryota > Metazoa > Chordata > Mammalia > Carnivora > Mustelidae > Taxidea > Taxidea taxus. The sequence goes on along the minus strand of RCUC01130146.1, from coordinate 12,119 downwards.
GGCTGCCCTCTGCGTGCCCCCAGCATCCTCATGATCCCTGTTAGGGGAGATCTGGTGTTTGGATTCTGACCCCATCTAGTAAAGGCCGACAGCCCTCTACACATACGGAGCCTATTTCCAGGGCATGCCGGGTCAGCACCAGGGTGGTACGGGGTCCCCATGACACCCTCTGCAGACCCGAGGCTTCTGTCAGGACCCTGCCAGAGACTCACAGCCGTCAGCACTGGTGTGGGACGCTGGTCACATACAGCCTCCTCTCAGGATTGCAGCCCAGTGCTCTCTCCTGCAGCTGTTCCGTGAGTTTCAGAGTAAGGCCTGAAGGTCCAAGGACGAGAGCTCCTCTACCTCAGAGCCTGGGGCTGGCCCCCACAGACCTCGGCCTGCAGCGGGGTGCTTGGACATAGGCGGGGGAGCTGCTTGCTTCTCCTGGCCAGGCAGGAACTCAGGGCGGGACCCCGGGGCAAGACCCCCAGATGGGACCCCGGAATAGGATCCCTGGAGCAGGAACCCAGTACAATGGGGACAAGCCTGCTGGTTACTAGTTCCTCAACATGAGAGCGAGAGGGCAGAGCAGAACCTTCTAGGACAAAGCTGGAGAGGGCTGGGACATGTTATTCTGGCTTTGGGGATGGGTGGAGGGGAGGGTCATTCATTTAGACACTGAGACCCAGTGGCCAAGCTCCAGGTAGCCCCGGGGGTCTCCGGTGTCTCACAGACCTGACAGTTCCTTCTGGGCACACCCCTCCATGCCCCCACTGCACCCACACCAGCCCCTCCTCTTCTCCAGAACCCTGAATGCATGGAGAGGTCCAAGCAGGCCCTGCAGGAGTCGCTTCACCCTGCCCCCAGCTGGCCCCATGCAGGGCCAAGGGCACAGGCATGCCCAACTCTCACCTGTCTCCCAGAGCAGGGAGGATGGGAATGCCCCCTCCCTTGAGGAGTTGAGCCTTCACCTGTCCTGTTTGAGCTGGGTCATGGGAAATGCCATGAAAGAGACAGCAGCACAGGCCCACCTGTCACTCATGGAGGCAGGGAGCATTCCCAGGGCACTGCTGTCTGCCTGCCAGGAATGCTTCATGCAGAGGTCACCCTTCGAGGACAGACCCTACAGGGCGGGGCTGTGGGGCATCCCTGTGGAGCTGCAGTGGGTAGCCAGGCAGCTGGAGGGGGACAGGCCTCGTCCAGGATCTGGGTGCTCCCCCACCCTGCTTCCTGGTCCCCCTTCTGGGGAGTACCTAGGACTCCCGTGCCTTCTCCCCCCACATAGGCTTCTGCATTAGAGGGAGAGACACCAGGCAGAAAGCGGCCCTACATGGGGAGTGTTGAGTGGCACTGCTGGTCCCTGCACCTTGGGACCTCGTGGTCTGACTCAGCTTCCCCTGAGGATCCCATCCCAGTCCGAGAGTGGTGCCTTGCAGAGGGGCCTGGGCTCTGCACCTCTCCCTCCCACATCCGGGCAGGAGAATGGGGACTCTAATCACTGCCTCGCCATCCCCCACACCCCAGATACCTGCTTCCCTCTGCAGCTCCACATCCTTCCCTGGAACCTCTTTCTCTGAGGGGAGCCTCCTTGGAGGAGAGCTGCCCTCGGCTGGTGCTTGCCGGGTGTCCCCAGGTCACCCAGTGGTCGCGGGCACGGGGTCCCTTCCCCCGTCCCCTGTCCCTGCCCACTCATGGCACACACCAGGGAGACCTCCTGCATCCCAGGCTCATGGACTGGAGGGGACACGGGAAGCAGCAGGCAGCACCTTGTGGCTGGGGATGATGGCCCACAACAGGCACACAGAGCATGAGGGGAACACGCCTTCCTGGAGGCAGCGGGCAGCAGGTGGCTGGGGTGGGGAAACCAACAGGCTGGATTGTCTGGGGGTGCAGTGGTCCTGCCTGGCTGGAACACAAGCTCCCTCAGTAGCTGTTTCTGGCATCTGCATAGGAGGTGCCCGTGGACCTGACTGCAGGCCTCCGCTGGGAGGCTGAATTTTCAGAGAAAGCTACCACTTTGCTGCACAGCTAAACCCACTCTCACTGCTGCAACCTCTGACCTCAGCAGCCTGTCCGCTCAGGGACACTGCTGTGGGATGCCGAGCACCCACAAGGCCCCCATCCCACTGGCCCCTAACTTGGCTCCCTGCAACGGCCCCATGGGGGGCGATGTCCCAGGACAGGGGTGCTAGGGAGGGGCAGCTGGGCAGGGATGCACAGTTAGGCTGAGCGTGGAACCCACTGTCGGACTCGCCCAGGGTGCTGCACTAAACGATGAGTGGCAGGGGAGTGGGGTCTGTGCAGGGCCTCGATCCCCACGGTAGAGCCATACAGACCTGGGGGCCTCACGGGCGCAGGAGGAACCCAGCCGATCAGGGAGGGCTGCCGGAGCGTCCCAGCAGAGGCTTTGTGAGCAGGTCTGGGGTTCCATCTGTTCTGGCACCACAGGCTTGCATCCGCCGACCTGCATGGGTTTCTGCGAAGGAACCTACTGAGCCCAGCCTTTCCCTGTGGCTGTGAGATGGGGTGTGGGCCATGAGGCGCCTGCGAGGGAGCCCAGGGTGCTCACCTCATAGGCCTGTGGTCATTGCCTGGCGTGGGCAGGAGACCGTGAAGCAAAGACACTCCCACTTCCTTTGGGCTTTGCATGTGGATCAGACTAATGGCTGGGGCCGAGCCCAGGGGACAGGCCTGCGCCAGTGCTGGGACACTAGGCCCCCGAGGGCACATGGCCTGGGCAGCAGTCCCGCTTGGGTGCCTCCCACGGGCCTGCCGCTCCCAATGCCCCCGAAGGCCACACAGGCAAATTCTCTGGAGAGGAGGGACAGCACTGCCATTGCTGCTCAGAGGAGCCTGTGTCAGAATGGCATAAAACAGAAATAGAAAACGGAGATCACTGTGGTTGGACTGACACAAAACAGAAGCCTGGTTCACACGGGTTATGGCACAGAGTCCTGCATCCCGGTTGCTTGCTTGTGATTGAGAGAGCCTGCCTGGGGCTGGGGGCTTGCCGGTCAGGGCGGGACAGATCACGGAGGGTGACTATGTCCCTGTTCCTGGAGGCTCGTCAGGGAGCAATTCAGACGGAAAGCTGCAATATTCAAGTGTGACTCCTCTGGCCTCTGGAGGACACGGGCCACTGATGGATTTCAGGCTTCTGTGTGCATATTAATGATGAAGATCTCACATGCTGTTCTACAAACCATGCTGTGTGCAGGGTCTGCTTGCCCTTGGTGGCGACTCCTGGCCTCCCCTGGCTGGTGCTCACCCCCCTCCTGCCTCTAGGAGCTGCCTCCTTTCCCCTCGGCCCTGCTCAGGGCCACTACTCTGCCATGCAGGGCCCCATCCTGCCCACTTTAGCCTTTGGCTTGGCGTTGAGTCGGAGGATGGTGGGGGCCCTCGGGAGCGCTGGTGCCTCTGGGCCAAGGGGGCTGTGGACTGCCCCCAGCTCGCCTGCCAAGGGAATGCCCTGTAGAAACCTGTGGGAGCAGCCATGATTTGGGAGCCCTGGTGGGAGCCAGGCTCTGTGGGAGGCCCCGAAGAACCTTCTGAGCTGGATGGGGAGGGCCAAGTTGGCAGCCAGAGCACCTATGCAGGTGGACGGGGGAGGGGAAGCTGCTGCAGGTTCAGGGCCCAGGCAGGAGCAGCTTCCCGGAGACACCTGCAGATACCTCCCCCGCCAGAAACTCAGCAGCGGACATATGGTGCTCAAGGTAACACATGCAGAAGGTGACACCGGGCAGTAGCCATGGGGCATTTTCCCAGGACGCACCCCGTATGCCCAGAGGGGCGGCGCCCCCGTCATAGGCCTCCCGTTTCTCTACATGCCAGACCCGCGGGACTGTCTGGATTCCCTGCGTAGGCCCTGTTCTAGAATTCTCTACAACGTAGAAGGTCGCCAGCAGCCTCCACACTGTCCAGGAGTGAGGCCCTGTCTCCCGGCTGGTGACATGCCAGGGGATGTTCCCTGGAGGGCGGAGGCTGATGTTCACCCAGGGCTGTCATACATTTAGCACTGATGAACAGCCTGGGGGTGGGCCCCCTGTGGTAACTATCTTCATGTCCTCAGCTGGGTGTGGGGTGTCCTCAGCTGGGGGTGCACGAAGGCTGAAGGAGCCTCGCTGGCGCACAGGGACGCGGGTCCAGGTGGAAGTGGGATCTGAGGGGCCCACGAGCACCTTGCGACCCATGGATAAACTTCCTCCTTCTCCAGGCCCACGAGGACACGGCCAGGCCTCAGGTGGCCCCAGGGTTGGATGTGGGCTTCCCTGGCCCCTGGGACGGGTAAGGTGTGGGGAAGCAGCATCCTGGGTGGCCTAGAAGCAGGGGCCTGGGTGGTGCTCTGCAACAGCACCCAGTTTCCACTTCCCGGGGGTGCCCTACAAAGCAGCCCGACGAACAGGTACAGAACCCACAGGACTGGCCTTTCAGACAAGAGCAGAGACATCTCCCTGCCCCAACCCCCAAAGCCATGCCCCGCTCAGAGCCCAGGAGCTTAACTCACAGCACTCTGGAGGTGGGGGTGGGGCAGGAGGGCAGGGGAAAAGGCAGAGGGCAGAGGCTAGGCTGGGTGTCCCACAGTCCTTCGGTCCTTCGGTGAGAGCAGTAACTACGGCTTTCTTTCCTAATCCCAGGCTGTGGAGGCTTGGAGCATAGCAGGGATAGACCCATATATTTATATATATAAATTGTGCATGGACATCGCATCTTGTGTTCTGTATCAATAGGTGGTGAATTATACATACACAATTTATGTATAAATTATAGATCTTATTTATCTATAAATACATAAAGTGTTTTTCCATATAGTAATATACTGCTTTTCTGCTTTCTCTTTTCACTGAATAATTCATGCCTCCGTTCTCTCCCTACAGGACATACAGATTCATCCAATTCTTTTAGACGGGCTCGTATAGCAGGCCATGGCGAGGGTGCCTGTGATTTATTTTATTTATTTATTGTTTAAAGATTTTATTTATTTATTTGACAGACAGAGATCACAAGTAGGCAGAGAGGCAGGCAGAGAGAGGGGGAAGCAGGCTCCCTGCTGAGCAGAGAGCTGGATTCGGGGCTTGATCCCAGGACCCTGAGATCATGACCTGAGCCGAAGGCAGAGGCTTACCCCACTGAGCCCCCCCCAGGCGCCCTGATGCCTGTGATTTATTGACCCGATTCACTTTTGATGGATGTTTGGTCCCTGCCCAGCTCTCGGTGTCAAACACAGAGCTGCAGCGAACACGTGCTTTCTGTGTTTACCCTTTAGTATGCAAAATTAATAGATTTCTCAGTGCAGACGCATCCTTGCTTTCTGAGTGAACGATTGGGAGGCCCATGTTTCCCAGCGTGCTAATGGACACTGTCTGCTCCCTGACGGTCTCCTTACGGTGTTCCTAGCAAATGTCTGCCGCTTCCCATGTCTGTAATGCTCTTGGCGGCCCTCAGTCACGGTATGCGGGCCGCGAAAGTTGAAACATGGCTTGTCTATTTTACTAATTTTTTCACAGGATTAGCCCGGAGATGTCGTGATCGGTTCTCACATGTGTTCCTTAATTCATCACTTCCTGGTTTTGTCCCTTCAGTTCATTTCTTTTTGGTTCTCTTGGTTTATTTTGCTGCTCTGCTTCTAAATTTTTGAGTCAGAATTTCCAATTTGTCTGTTATTCTTTTTACTCACAGATACGTCTGTAACGGTGACTCTGGCTGTGGCACCCCCCTCCCCGGGAGGGTTCTGGGGTGGGTTTGCAATCCAGGTCTGGGGGCCCTTCTGTACTTTGCTGCTCTGTTGACCCCGTGGTGGTCTGAGAAAACATGTTTAAACTTCTAAGTGCTTCTCCCAATTTTGATGTTGCTTTTGTTGACTGGTTCTAATTTTGTGAGCCATTTCTTGTGTGCCCTTGTTTCTTCTCTGTGATGTTGGTGTGCGATCTCTGTGGTTTCTGGCTTGGGGAGGCCTGCTGAGGCCCCGTCTGTGACATTGACCCCTTCCAGGGAGGCTCGTGGGTCCCAGCAGGTGCCCTCATCCTTCCGGAGGGAGGAGAGACAGCTTTTCTGCTTACTGCTATCACAGACTTGTACGTATCTGCTCCTGTGTGTGTCCTATGACCAGCAGCACACACAATACTTTTCTATCCCACACCATGAATTATGATTTATAAATCAGTGAAGAGGCACCCGGCCATGGGGGCATGTGATGGACAAGATCATAGCGTGCCGTACACAGTAGGAAGTACAAGGTGTGGCCTATTTCGGGAAAGGTTTCCCGAGAACTTCAAGGGCTGCGTAGGATACACACTCAACACACACTAATAATCTCATTCTCTTATCAATTTTATTATCCTCAGATTCTAAATTCCTAACCATTTTTGTTGCTGAAGGCAGAGGCTTTAGCCCACTGAGCCACCCAGGCGCACCCCCCCTAACCATTTTTGAATCTACTTGATCTGCTCAGGACTGAGAGATGCCTTCCCTTCCCATTAGATTTTCGACAGTTTCCAACTGTTTCTATAGCATAATACCATTTATTAGTCCAATTTTATGAATAATCACTTTGAAGTGGATTATAACCTTGGTCTTATAAAGTGACCTTTTTATCCCATTGAATACTTATCTTCCTTCGGTGCAGATTAGCCTGGAATGACCACCTGGCCCTGCCCTTTCTCCTGTGGTGGTTTACCCAGCCTGCTGTTTGTGGACATCAATCCGCCTAATCCCTCTGAGTGGCTTTGTTTTTAAAAATACCTTATCAGAGTATTCGGTTTTCTGTTATAGTACGGACAGTCCATACTGGGGACGGTAAATTGATCCCTAGAAAGGGTGCACATTTTATTTTAAAGCCTGCCAGCGGAGTCCCCCGGGGGGATGGTCTTTGGCTAGAGCAACACCTGGAGGCACCGGTCCCCTCGGTGGGACCGGTGAGAGGAGAGCTGGGTCCTGCTGCCCGGTGTTCCCTCCCCCACCATGCCCCTGCCATGTGCCCAGGGCTCTGCACAGAGGGGTGTGTGTGAGGTGTGTGTGTGTATGTTGTGTGAGCCAACAGACATGGAGCCCCCCTCCCCCTGCCATCTCTAACCCTGCCTGTGGGTCTGCCCACAGCAGGTGCTCCAGGAGGGCCCCGGTGGGCACTCGGGAGGCCACAGGTGATTCTCACTGCTTGTGTTCCAGCCTGGGGTGTTCCTTTGGGTTTTCAGAACCAGAGAGGCTGGCTTCTGTGTTGTTCACATAGAGGAGAAGGATGACAGTGGCTAAGCCCGCCCTCACACAAAGGTGTTCAGGGGGCCGTGATGTGGATGGGGTTGTTTGCTCCCTCCTCCTCCCTCCTTCCCCCTGCTCTCTCTGCAGTGAGGCAGCCTGGGCCACAGCAGCCCCAGAGAGGGGACTGGCCCCGTGCACCCCTCACACCAACACCACTGAGTAGGAAAGCCTCATCCCTCTGGCACAGGAGGCCCGGCCAGCTTTGGTCTTGAATGGCCTCAGAAGGCAGCGTCTGCCACATGGTATGGAGGGAGCTCCTGCATCTCCCACTAGAGTAGAGGCTGGCTGGCTAGTGGCCCTCAGCACCCCCCCTCCGCTGCCCCTCACAGCACACATCTGCCAGGGGAGGGGACCTTTGGGGTAGGCTAGTAGCCAGTAAGCTGGCCAGCTGGGCTTCCAGAAGAAAAGGCGAGAAGAACTCACCTTGCTAAGGGGCTCGTGTCTTGTCCTGCTGTCTTGGACAGCGTGGAGCAGAACGGGTGAATGACTGTGTTTCTATGTAAAGGAGAGGAGAGGGAGTGAAGGCAGCTGTGGGTGAGAGCAGACATGGGTCAGGCCTGGCCAGAGACATGGGCCCAGGGACGTCTGTCTGGGAACCTTGACCCCCCTCCCGGCACCCCAGGCCAAGAGGCAGAGGACTGGAGGGTCGCTGACAGGTACCAAGGTCAGGGAGCCGGGAGGCTGGTGGCCCCACCTGCCTGAGCGAGGCCTGGGAAGGGAGCTCTGTCTATTTACCTGGGAACGGTCTACAGGGAGCCAATCCCACCTGAACGTGCTGGGGCCTCATGGCGCCTGGGCTCAGAAGGAGAGAGGGGACCTGTCACCACTCAGGTGAGCCTACTGGGGGCGGGGGATGTGGTGAGCATGGGAGCCCAGCCCAGAGGCCTGGAGGATGGGGTACCACGGGCTGGGTTTCCAGTTGGTGCCCCCACAGGGAGAGTCCCCAGACGTCCACCCAGACCTGAGGTCTGCAATCCTGAGTCCTGGGCATTAGGGAGGGCTGACCACACCCGAACCCAGGACAGCGAGACCAGCAGGAATCCTCTGGCCTGGGTTCCCGCTGCCACTTCCTTATTCAAGGCCAGTCCCATCACGGCTAATCAAGTGACCTCCTTCAGAGGGAAGAGGAGCTGGCTGGTAGGACAGGAGACAACAGCAGAGCGGAAGGTTCTGGTGGGAGGTTCTGGTCTGTGGTGCAGAGAAATTCCCAGAGTCCTACGCAGCCCAGAGCATAAGCCAGTTCCTGGACCCAGGCTGGCCTCAAGGTTGACCCACTGCGGTGACAGGAACAGCCCCATCCTCGGTGCCCCCCTAGCTGCTGTCCCAGTGAAAGGCGGGTTTCTGTCCCTTTAGCACACGACCCCGAGCTGGTGTCTGGTGTTTGGGCTGGACGTGGAACAGGCAGGCTTCTGACCTCGCTTTTTTGGACGAATGGTCCTGGGAGCTCAAGGAAACACAGGCAGGGCCACAGAGCTGGTCCAGAAAGGACAGAGGACAGGAGAATCCCGGGGACCCTGGCTGGGAATGGGCAGGGGCGCCAAATGCATGCTTTCTGCTCTAGTGACTGCCAATTTAATTTTAATGTAATTAGTAGCAGTGCATGGTGTGATTAATAAGGTTCCCTGACATGTCGCTCCTGGCTCTTGCCTCCTCCCCACGCCCCTCCCTCTGGTCTCCTTGGACAGCTGTCCTCACACCCTCCAGGACCCGTGCTCTCCAGGGGAGATCCAGAGCCGGCCTGACCCTCGGCACCCTGCTGACCCCGGCCGGGCCTGGGTGGCGCTCCATGCTCCCCGCTTCCTCTGGGCTCAGGGAGGCTATCCCTCAGTGGTGCGGCCCACACAGGTCAGCCGGGGCATGGGGCGTCCAGCTCTCCTCTGCCCTCAGTGCATGTGTTTTAGGAGCAGGGGGCGTTCAGTATCTCCATCTCCCCGTGGACCCCGATGGTCACACACACCCTTGCAGGTGAAGATCCTGGCATTCCGCACCAGCCCTGCACAGGGTGGGGGTCAGTGCGTGTCACACATGGATGGGGAGCAGAAGGCCTCCAGCCGCGGTCAGGGTGACCTCTGCCCAGATCCCACCCATCTGCCCACCCCTGTTTCCTCAGTCACCGTCCTCCCCAGAAAGCTTGCTGGTTCCCAGCACAGGCCCACAGCCCTCTGGTAGTCTCACTGAACCCTGGTGACTGGGCCTGCCTTTCCACTCCTCCCCTCTGGTGTCCTGGTCATCTGGGTGTCCTGATTCTGTCCTGCATGGTGCTGGCTCCCGGGAAATGGTCATAGAAAGCAGAGGTCCAGCTTGTCCTCAGAGGCCCCAGTGAGGGGAGACAAAATCACAGGACTGCATATGGATGGGGGGCCGTGGACAGACGTGGGACTATGGACAGACAGGGGACCATGGACAGATGTGGGACCGTGGACAGACATGGGATCGTGGATAGATGTGGGGCTGTGGACAGATGTGGGACTGTGGACAGACATGGAACTGTGGATAGATGTGGCCTGGTGTGGGCTAGATGAAAAGAAATGGTCCCAGTGAATACTGGTGGCTTCACCCCCAGCCTTCTGTTCATAGATGCCCAGGGGCACAGCTGTGGCCTCAGCGTCCCTCTGGAAAGGTGGGGGGACCCAGTACAGGTTGACGGATGACACCATTCCAGTTGGCGTTTCTCCCACTGCTAGGATGCAACTTCTCTCTGAGGAGAGAAAGCTCCTTCCTCGGGGTCCATCGTGTCTGTTGTCACTGCTGTTTACAACAGAGCAGGTGCTGTTAGAAACAGCTGTACTGCTTTCATTTATAAAATAATGTCTGATCACTGCCATTGTTACAAAGTCACACATTCGGAGACTGTAAGAAAAAGGTAGAAAAGAGTCCGTGGAAATCTCAGAGTTTGCTGTCCTTCTTTCAAAGTCTTTGCACCAAATGCATGGAAATATAATTGTATGAAGCACTGGATTCTAGTGTTAGCACTGTTCTATCCATTAGCATTTGCACTTGTACATAGAAGTCACCTTGGATAATTTTCCACAAAGATAAATATAGATACAGCTCATACATAGCTCTGTACAACAGATAAAACATATAAAATTCTACAACATATAAATATGTATGTTTGCACACACACACGACACACATCATATATATATATGCAAACACACGCACATATATTTCCAGCCACTTTAAGGGCCACGTGAAATTATGGATGTACGTTGGTTTATTTAACCACCTCCATTTTGATAGACACTTGGCCTGGCTTTATTTATTTAGAATAAAAAATAATGCCACAATGAGCATCTTTGTATGCTCGTGTGAGAGTTCTGCAGACAGATTTCTGGAGGTGCCATTACTGGGTCAAAAGTATGCATAAATTAAGGTTTGATGGACGTTGTGGGGCTGGGTTTCCATCAGTAATGCAGGAGCACGGAGTGGGGGGGTCTGCCCTGTGGGCGTCTGCGGACACCCATCATTGTCATACAGCTGCTCAAGGAGGCGGGAGACACCGCTTGTGACCTCGGATTCAGTTTTAAAATTATTAGTGAGATGAAAACCTTTTCAGATGTTTATCGACTTCTTTAATGCTTAAAAGAAGTAAAGTTTTGCTACCTCGCAAAAATTAATTTTAAAGGGATAAGAGATTTACATGTTTTAAAAACACATAAAAACAATGTTATGTGACATAAGGGTAGGGAAGGAAATTCTTTCCTTAGCAGAACGAGGCCAGAAAGCTATTTTAAAACACAAATTTGAAAGTGCATTTTTTAAATTCAGTGACATGACAGACCTAAAGACGTTGAAAGAGAGACAATGAAATGGAAAATTTGTTCTAAAACACAAACCAATATAACATGACATGTCTAGAAGGAAAATGTCAAAAATGCACTAGAATATGTGGGTGAGAAGCCTCAGCGTGCCTCGGGTGAAGGAAACCGTGCCCAGCCTGCTCCTCGTTCCTCAGGTAGCTCTGGGACGACCGACACCCGGGGGTCCACCGGGAGCACAGCAGGTGCTAAGGGCAGGCCAGGGGATGTGGCCAGGAGGTGGAGAACACCCTGTGCTCCAGCCGCCCAGGTTGGCTGCCCAGCAGGGGCAGGACAGATGGCTCTAGGAAGAAGGAAACAGTATGTCTCCCCGTGTGTCTCTTCCTCTGGGAGGAAGGCGGGTCAGCGCCGGGGGAGCACTTGTGAACCAGGAAAGTGCCAATGGAGCCAGACCCGCGCCAGAGAAGCATCGGGGGGCCCAGGGCATTTGCATCGTGACAACACGGACCACAAAGGTGGTGTTCTTTCCCTGGGTGATGCACACCAGGTAGGCACCATGTGGGAGGGAGGGAGCCCTCAGTTCTAGGCAGAAAGGGAATGGACAAGGCAGTGCCAGCATGGCCTCAGGGCTTGGGCAGGGAGACTGAGGCAGAGATGCTGGGGACCTTCATCAGCCCCACTGCCTGGGCCCTTCCCTTTGCCCGCATGCATGTAGGTCTCTTGGGGCTGCGGGGGAGGGGGTGGCCAGCCAAAGGACAGATGTGGCCGTGAGGCATGGCTGCCAGACACGGTGTGGCCCACATGACCACGGATGACTAGGAGGGAGGCGGGCGAGGTGGAAGCGGGCCCTTAGGGGCCTAAGTGCACCCATGACAACAGAGCTACCTGTCTAGGAACTATGAGGAGACACTTCATTACACTGAAGGCATAAAGAGAAAAAAGTGTTATTTCTAACAGATGTACAGAAGACATTCGAGGCTAGTTGATAACTGTATTAATAACAAACAGTGGTGTGACAAACTGCCCCCCAAATTTAGCATCTGGAAACTACAACTGCATTAGCTCACCATCTCTGTGGCCAGGAGTCTGAGCGTGGCTGGGCCGGGGCCTCTGCCGCTTGGCTCT
>RCUC01130145.1:0-21790 GCA_003697995.1 Taxidea taxus jeffersonii | reverse complement strand
AAAAAAAAAAAAAAAGATTAAAAAACATTACAGCAACTTTCATGCCACTGTTAGAGACCAATTTACCAGTGAGAGGAGCCACTGGTCCAGTGTGGGTCTGGTGATAACTCACTAAATCTCACACAGCATGTTTGTTACTTCACATCCTTTTGCCTCACCAGCTTTCTGGGCCTTTGGCGCTTTCTGATTCTGGCTGGCATTACAGTGACCAGCTCTACATGGACTCCAGTCAGTTTCATGTGGGACAACCAGAAAGTGCTCTGCCTCATTATTTGACTATATACCTCTCACTTCTCACCCCCTGCCCTGGGCTTCCCTTTTGACACTGTGGCTGTAAGACTTGCTCGGTGTCCTATATGCACATCCCTCAGGAGCAGGGTAACTAGCTTACTGGAGGGTGAGCCTTTGACCAGTGGGAGACGGGACACTATGAACTAACGCCTCTGCCTTTTTTCCCACAGAGGTTCTCTCCTGAGATGCAGTCACTCAGATGACAAAAAAGATTGCCCCGAGAGATGAGCAAAGATTTCCCCGACTTCAGCCTTCCTGAGATTGTACTTCCTAAAAAGGAAATAACCTAGAGCTTGTGCTACAAAATCAGTTTTCAGAAGAACCCAGGCTAAAATACACACTACTAAAAAATAGAAAATCCAATCCAAACACAGAGTTAAATCCCTTAACCATCTCCAATACTTGCAGAATCTCCTGCAAACATTGAAATGAGCAAAGTCACAGTTTTACGGCTCTAAGAAAGGCCTAAAGAGGTGTTATTGATTCAATCACATGTTCTGGAATATGAGGGTTTTCTCTTCTTTTCCCCTAACACAGTAATAAAATGATCAAAATTCTAATCTTCTGAATTTAGTTGAGAGTTTGATTTCACTTATCATTAGTTTTTTTCATAAAAGCACAAACTATACTTTAGAAAAACATCTAAATTGTGGGGGCTTTTGTTTTTTGTTTTAATTAAGACAGTGTGTCTCTACTGGAAGTTTCACATCGCCTCAAATAGTTGGCTGGATGTAAAACATGTATATTCTAAGCCAGCATGCGGCAGTGTTCAGAAAAATGCTGAAAAAGAGGCATTTATTTCTTTAATAATTCACAGCCAGACTAGTTCTAAGAAAAGATTTAGGACAACCAGGTATGAAAATGCCACTGTGGTCAATGAACTACTTTCTTGCAATGAGGACATTGTCTCTATTTGAATAGTTTATGTTTTCTTAAATATTTTTTTTCTGTCAAGAATAGTAATTCAGGGCCCTTGGGTGGCTCAGTCTGTTAAGCATCTGCCTTCAGCTCAGGTAATGAGGGTCTTCGGATGGAGCCCCACATGAGGCTCCCTGTGCAGCAGGGAGTCTGCTTCTCCCTCTCCCCCTGCTCATGTTCTCTCTCTGTCAAACAAATAAATAAAATCTTTAAAAAAAATAGTAATCCCATCGTTCTTCTTTCAGGAAAATGAAAGAAAGTCAAAAGGAAATAGTCCAGCCACATTTGCTCCAAGAAGAAAAATGGTACAATTATATTATTTCATGGTTGTTCATATCTATATAATGAACAATGAGTTGAACCACTCTGACTTGCCAACTTTTGAATTTCCATTTACTACCATCTATATTATACCTCATATTACATACACATATGCACACACTCTTGGTATATAGTTAATTGTCAACATCAGGTAACTGAGGTTGAGAGAGAAGAACAAAATAATTACAAAGTTTAGTCAGGACCACAGTGGAAGCTGAAAAAAAAAAAAAAAAAGAATAGAAAGATCTCCACTTTTTCCAGAAGTCCCTTAGTTTCTGAAATTTCTATAACTACCTTTTCATGACCTTCTCACCCAATTCTAGATAGGACTTCCAGGAATGTTTGAGAATGCCAACACTAGTAATTACACATAATTACTTCTCACATTTTTGTATTATTTTTTGTTATTGTCAATAAAAATGAATAGTGTAAGCCCACTGCCTCCTTCAGCACTTTGTATTTCTCTTATAGGTTAAATACTTTTTCCATTGCTGATAATGATCTTCTAATTTCCACTCAGCTGTAATTACCTCAAAAGAACTAATAGATTTGTCTTTGTAAAACTTTCAGTGTTCTATGTAGTCCCTTGCATATGAGAGGATAATAAATATTTCCTAGATAAATTAACATATTTTTGTTGAATCCTAACCAGTCTATGCCCTGCTAGAGCATTAATTTCTTAGAGTGGGTTAATAACTGTTATTAACTCGAAGTTGAACATTTCCATAATATATTCACTATAAAGCAACTGGGAGTAGGCCATGCAAAATTTAAGTAAGCATAATCACTGTTTAAAAATTAGATTAAGATAGTTTTCACATCTGCAAATTTGTCAGTAGAACTTTCCTCCTGGCAAAAATCTGATAAAACAAATTCTAGTCATGTGGGTGTATTGTGTGTTATAAATAATTTCTAACATAACAAAATAATAAAAAATAATAATTTCTTATGTTTGAAGTTGTCATGTTGAAGAACACAGTCAGGGACTGAATACTTAGATAATTGATACCATCTAGATTTAAGGAAATGATTTTAGCTTTTTCTCTTTACATTTTCTTGCATTTTTTCCCATTTCAATATTACCTAAATTTTTATAAACTTCTAGTATAAAATAAAATTCTGTACCTAGAACATACTTTAGAGTCTGTGTATTTCTAGACCCCATTTGGAAACTGTGAAACTTCCCTTTGAAGAAAACAGAAGGAAACACTGTTTCTTAATTTATATTATTGAAACTCTCTACTGACTTCCTGGACCAGGTGTATTGCTCTTCTCTTTGGTAACTTCTCTTCTAGACCACCTCACAAAATAGAAAATGAAGTTGAAGAAAGCTCTGATCTGATAATGTGGTTTATAGTAGAGAGCAGGAACTCATTTTGTCTCTCATACTACCCTTAGAGATTGCAGGAAATCCTTGCTCTTGATTAGGTCATCTTTACTTTGGGGATTAACTTAAAAGGCTTATGACAACCTGTGTCATTTGAAAAGACATACATTTTATTGTCGCATATTTAAAAAATCATTTTAAGACAAAATAAATACATTACTTTGTTTCAGCAAAATAAGGAGATATTTTCTATTAGTGTGTATCTGCATTAACATTATCAACACTAATAACATGAAAGAAATCAGAGATGATCACAGGACAGAAGAAATAATATAGAAGAAAAACACAATGCACGACAGGGTGATTTTTCCTTTGTAAAGAAGTAGAGATGGGGGAAAAATCAGAGATGTCAGAGGACCTCATTACGGTAATTTCTTTTTCCATCAGTGTTTGTTTGTTTGTTTTTTGTAGTGTCCCATCTTCTCAATATTGGGCCTGTAGGAAAATACTTTTTCCAACTATTTTAAATTGAGAATAAAGATACAGATTCTGACCAAGAAAGCCACTGTTTATATTCGATCTGGAAAAATGTATTTATAGCTAGGGAATGGGGAAGTGGGCAAGAGAAAAAAAGAGTTTACTAAAAATGAAAAGATCAACTTAATGGAAAATCTTGAAGATAAGAGAAAAAAGGAAATGGTAATGTGTTTTTAAGGCACTCTGGGGCAACCATCTAAAGGATGTTTATATGTTATTTTTCATTTTGCAAATGGAAATACAGGTGAGGATGTAAGGCAGCTGGAAGCAAGTTATAATAAGTGAGCACAAGTTACCTATGACAATCAACAGGAAGGCCCAGCAAATAGCATTTCACAGGAAGCAAGTACCTTACGGTCCAGAAGGTAGAAGAATAAAAGTTTTTTGTTTGTTTGTTTTTAATTTTCATTTTTTTAAAGTTTCTTTTCAGTGTTCCAGAACTCATTGTTTATGCACCACATCCAGTGCTCCATGCAATACGTGCCCTCCGTAATACCCACCACCAGGCTCACCCAACCTCCCACCCTCCACCCCTCCAAAACCCTCAGATTGTTTCTCAGAGTCCACAGTAAACGGCTGGTGTATCAAAACCTAAAAGAGATAGTTCATTATTTAATCTAAAGTATTCTAGATCTTATTTTATAATGGGCTGTTAGGCTTCTCAGGATTCTTGGAAAAACTGTCGTTCCCAAATTCACAATTACTTTACTATCCTCTTCTAAAAGTCAATATATATTTTAAAAACTATGAATTTAAAAGGAAAGCATATGTAATCAAATTTCCACAACACAGAGTACTAACCACTATACGATCACAGCTGTAATCAAATTTCCAAATGTTTCATTTTAGTCTATGTTTAAATAGTTTGCATATTTAAACTGAAATTATATTTCTAAAGTTCAAAGCCAATAATGGTTTTCCTTTCTCTTCAGTCCAGCCCCAGACTGTATTTTCTAGTTCCCCTTTTCTGTTCAATGAGAAAAATGAGTAAGTCTAAGATCATACCAAAATTAAGTCTGATAGAAGACAACTTGTTCCTTAGGGATAATAAATACCAAAAAGTACTCTGCTACTGCATGGCTAGCTGTAGCAATAATTTACTCTAAAATTCTCCTAGACAAAGGAGCTTCTCAGCTCCTTCCACATCCTGAGATGGAATATGCTTTTCAGCTACATGCGGTGATACCCTCGCTTGATAATGATTCTAGACTTCAGAAAGGACCTAGGAAGCCCGGTGCTTATCTGTGTAATTGGTTATTCTCCTTCGTCTGCAAAATCCAGGGTATAGTTTTTAGTTCCAAGGGTTCTGTCTCAAATTCCAACAGGTGCTGTTCATGTACAAACCACAAATCTGCTCATTTGATTAAGAGGGCTAATTTGATGCTGCTTTGCAGATTCCATACACGAACCTCAGGGATTCTGCAAATCCTTCTTCCTGAGATCTTATGGGGTGTTTCAACTGGAAGTGGGCCTCATTTAGCATTACCCAGATGGTACAATTGAGGTTGATTATCTATCTGCTCTTTGGAAGCTGAAATGTGCTAATGGGTCAGGCAGTATTTCACAAAGTTTAGTGGACATAGGATGCAGCTGGGAGCAATTTAAAATGCAGATTACGTGACCCCACTCCCAAAGATTCTCACTCCCCAGATCTGGGTTGGAATCAGCATTTTAAATAAGTATCCTCCCACCTCCCCTGCCAGGCCTTTTCTGGAAGTTGAAGAGTAGGTTACATGGCCCTTCTGTCAGATAGTGGCTTCCCATCTCATTCAAAGTCAAAGTGGAAAGTCTCTCCAATGACATTTAGGACCCCACATGAGCTGGTCCTCAGTACCTCTCTGCCCTCGGGTCCAAGATTACCCAATCACTTACTTTGTGCCAGCCACACTGGCCTCCTTACTGTTCCCTCAAAATATTCGGCATGCCCCCAACTCAGGGGCTTTACCTTTGCTCACCCTTCTTCTTGTGGTGCTCTTTTCCCAATCATCTGCATGTCTAGCTTCCCTATTAAAGCCTTATCTCACATGTCACTATCTCGAGGACGACGACTCTGCCCACTCAATCTAAAATTACAAACCCTCTCCACACTTCTTCCCACTTCCTTTGCTTTATGTTTCCTCCTGAGCACTTATCTTGCTGTTTTCTGGTTTCTCTAATAGAAGATAAGTCCCATGAAGGCAGGACTTTCTGGTCTGTTTTGTACACTTTTATAACATATATAAGAGACACTGGCCAAGTATTTATTGAGCATATGAATTAATGCTGAGACATGCATGGAGTCACGGAATAATGTGGAATTACAAGCAACCAGGGATATTCGTATAAGCTTTTTTTGTCAGAAAAAAAGTATCTTTACAGCTATGACTACAGTTCCTAAATTTCAGCCATCTCAACATTACCTAATCAAAAGTTCAAAAGGCCATGGCAATATGCATTTTAGAGGATCAATGGGAGGCTGATATTCTGCCAATTTGTGCTGGGGGATAAAAATACTGTGGTTAATACAGAACAGTGAGAGCCAAAACCGCTCTTAAAATCAGACGAGCTGCGTTCAGGTCACATCTCTGTCATTTAATATCTATTTTGTCTTGCTCAAATCACTTCAGGATTCAATTTAAATAGTGTATCACTTGCCTCACTGATGCGTGTTCTCATCTATAAGAAGGCAACAACAAGATTACGGGGACTAACATAACACAATTAAAAGAAAAAGAAGAAGACAAAATGACCAAAAGCTTCTCCTACTAGAGAGCAAATGTGGGGGGAAACATTTTTTTAATATAATGATAAGCGAGTTTGTAGTTATCCTTCACATTTAACAACAATTTAGCCTGATGTGACAGACTGTTAACCGTGGTGGCTGTCCACGAACCATGCCTCAGTGTATCCATATAGTCCCACATTGACTGTGGGCTTGACCAGGAGACTTGCTTTACCAGTGGAATATTAGCAAGCATGATGCAGTCAGAAATGTAATAACCAACCCGTACCTTGGGGTTTATGCTCTTTAAAGTCAGCTGCCATGCTCTAAAAAGAGGCTTGCACTAAACTCCTCAGGAAGGAGAAACCGCATGAAGGATCCACTGGTGGCCCAGTGGATTTTTTTGGTATATCCTGGCCCCAAGTGTGTTCCCAGTTGAATGCATGAAGGGCCTCAGACCCACCATGTGGAGTGAAAGCACTTCCTAGCTGAGCCTGGTCAAGCAAGGAATCAAGAGAAATAAGACTATTGTTTAAGTCACTAAGTTTTGGGATAGGTAGCAATGCACAACAGATCATTGAAATCCCTGGGTGTTTGTAAAAGACATCATAGCCTAAAAAAGTTACTTCAATGGCAAGAGTTCCAGACACTATATGAAGCAGAAGACAAGATAATGAGGGAGTAGGCAATGGAAAGGCCTTTGAAAATCCTTAAAATCAAATCAACATTGACCTGTTTCACTTACTTGTGAAACTTAATGATAGCTGGTATATAATTTCAAGAATAAGTGCTATTAAGTAGAAGTACTATTTATTCCTTTGAGAAAAGAAATAGTGTCATTCATGTAAGTCACTATAAATTGGAATCTATGTTGAGCAAACAAGAAAAAAATATATACTATATAGAAACTACCTATGGTAATTTCTCGAAGACTTGCCAATTGAGAGAAGCCTGCCTACCCACTATCAGAGCAATTTTGAACTGTTTCTTCTGCAAATTAGAGTAGTTACCCCGTGGCAGGAGTCTATTGTTGATGATTAACAGTTCTCAAAAGGAGCAAATCCCCCAGCAACTTTCAGATTTACCGGTGGGGGGATGTGGACCCTGGTGAATAAAACGCATTGCTGGAATTTCAGCTGGGGTCTTAATCAGTTCTGAAGTGAAGTTCAGATAATCAAAGGTCAGACCCTTTTGCTGTGATTCTCTCTCTCTCTCTTTTTTTTTTTAGGTTTTATTTATTTATCTGACAGAAATCACAAGTAGGCAGAGCAGCAGGCAGAGAGAGAGAGGGGAGGGGAAGCAGGCTCCCCCCTGAGCAGAGAGCCCAATGCAGGGCTCGATCCCACGACCCTGGGATCATGACCTGAGCTGAAGGCAGAGGCTTTAACCCACGGAGCCACCCAGGCGCCCCTTTTGCTGTGATTCTTAACGTAAGTGAGGACCTTGTTTAGAAACATTTAGTCTAGCAGTTGGCAAAAGGGTGTAAGCAACGGACCGAAGTCATTGTCAAAGCATAGGCAGTCACAGGGCACTGTATTATCGTTCTGTGAGAAATGTTCTCAATTCAGAAAGAGCTCTGACATTTTTAAAAGAGATATTGCTAACCTTTTACTTGAAATCTGTGTCCTCGGTGTTCCCATTGTCGTTCAGAACAATGGCTTTCACTTTCTAAGCACCAAGGTTGGGAAGCTTTTCAATGTGAGGTAAAAGGTGTCTTCCTACTACAAGTAAGTAATATGTTTTCATCTTTTTGTACTTTTTCTTTTTTTTCTCTCTCTCTCTTTTTTTTTTTTAACCAAGGAACACATTTAACGGTGCAGTGAAATATGAATGAGTTTCCTTTTCCAGATTTGTGGTTAACATCCTTGTTATTGTCGAGGAACTCAGCCAAGTTTTGCTAAACATCTAGGACGGGAGGGCAAGCTAGGTTCTTTGGAGTTACTTATATGTGACAGAAATGATCTCCCACAAAATTTCAGAAGTCTCCGAAAACTGTATGCGCTATCCCGGAAATATTCTGTGATTGAATAAAAAAGGGCACACCTGTGACTAACTAATACTTTTAATTTCTCCTGTGAGCTCAATGAATTGAGTGAGTAAAAGAGAAAAGTGACAGAAAAATGTTAGGGTTTAAATTTTTTGCAGTAACTCGAAAGGGAACAAAATAGGCCATGCCAAGTCATGCCAGTGGCATATTGACTATTTTGAGTTGTAGGCACTTGAAACACAGCAAATGCAGGGAGACACTTTCTCTGAACTTCCTTTATTTCCCTAAAGATGGGTCTTCCAAAAGGAATTTAACTGTCCCCTCCCCAGGAGTTTCTTCAACTCAGGACGATTGATTGCTTGATTCTTGTCAGAGGAGAGGAGTCTGTAAGTCAACATCACACCCACACAAAAGGTCATAAACTGTCATAACTCCCAACCATTCTTCCAAGGGCCCACTCATCTTTCTTAAAAATCATTTAGACTCCTCTAAGAGGCCTACATCTCCTCTCCCCTTTCCCTGTTAAGAAGGTAGTTAGTCCTGAATTCTAAGACACCTCAGGCAATTACAGACTTTTTCCTGGGTATCTCCTATGTACACATGAGGTACACATGTTAATAAACTTATGTTTCCTTTTGTGTTGTTAATCCGTCTTCTAATGTAGGTGTCTGAGCTAATAACTCAGAAAGGTAAAGCAAAAATTATTTTTTCTCTCCTACAAACTCATCCCACACCAAGTCATTGAATGAAGGTATGTTGATTATCTGAAATATATGGGAGGGTTCCAAATTATAATGCTTAAATATAAGTACTGTGTTGTCCTGAAGAAAACTCCCACATTATAAATGGTGATATATCTTTTCCCCCCACTCTCTTTTTCTCTTTCTCACCAGCATTTAATTACATGTAGATTTCTTTGCTTTGTGAAATAGATAATACACAGTATTGTAAAGTACTTTTCTTCTGAAGTTTTTTTTTTTCTAACTTGTGTTTTTTTTTCCCAGGTATAATGTATGATATAATACGTATTAATTGGATCTTCAGATGTACCATAGACCAGAATCCAGGGTCTATTAGTAATTATTCAAAAAATTATTCTTTCAGAGTGACAGAACCTCAAAAACTTCCACTTAGCTTCCTCGTTGGATTCATTAGAAGGCATTAGCTTATTCCTGAAAGGCTAAAAATTCCCTTAGCAGAATGGGCATCAGATTGGAAATAAAGATAATGGATTTCTTATTCTCACATCCTGACTCAACCTCCAGTTTCCTCATCAAATAAATGGGAGTGTTGGTTTCTCTTCTATTTACTTCCCTGGGTTATTGTAAGACTTACGTTGGGTGACAGATATAAACATGATTTGCAAACGTAAAAAATAACATACAAATGTGTAGGCTTACTATTAGAAATGTTGTTTTTTTAGGAAGACTCAATCTAATTATTTTTGTTTTCTATTTTAAGCCATAGTTTCTCATCTACATGCTTGCAGTGTTTCTACCTGTCCATGCAGGGAACATTATCCTTGGGGCGATCCTATGGAAAAACCTTCCCTGGAAAGGAAAACCTGAAAAGAAAGCATTCTAAACAGACTGAATTTCATACATAATTTAGAGTAGCTGGAGGCATTGGAACTGGGGAAGTATGGAAGGGCACTCATTATCACACAAAACGTAGTATTACTTATCCTAGCTTATATTACTATACAGCAGAGGTAAGTCTAGGCCATACGGGAGAAAAGACGCTAAATTTGCTAAATTCCTGTGCAACCTATAAACCCACTCCCCCCTCCCTTCTAATATACCAGGGCGTAATCTCTACATTAAACAAGTGACTTTAACCCTTGATCAGCTGTCAGGAGGTATAGTGATTCCCAAAACACCTGTGGATACTGCACTAAACTGGTTCTTCAGTTGAGTGGAAAAGTCCTAAGGTTTGGGGGAAACCTTCAGGGGTAATCTAAGGGCATTTCTACCCCCACATTTGAAGGAGCAGCTGACAGGGGACCAGAAGAAGAGAGTGAGGGAAAGGATACAGCTTTAAGCAGAAAGATGGTAGCCAGGGAAAGGCAGTTATTTACATGCAAGTGGGTTTTCACACACACTCAGGTTTCCTCTTTCCTCAAGCCATTCTGGGGAGACCGAAGAGGAAGGAGGAACAGACCAAAGGGGAAAAAAAAAAAAAATCAGGGAAAGCAAATGTTGAGTAATGAGAAACTAACTACAGGCAAGGATGTGCTAACTCACCTCTGTGAACCTCCACAAATCAGAACGGTTCAGCAGAGAGAGGGAAAGGAAGGAACATCTAGCTCTGCCAGAATATATTCTGCTAAGAGAAGACCAGATCAAATGCCCGGCTCTCTGAAAGGGAGACAGCACAGCAAGTTGGCTGAGCATGCCAACGCACGGGGGTGTACTTGGCTGTGGCGTGTGAGACAGACAAGAATATGTTCAAAGCATGAGGGCGGCTTGACAGAAAACAGCACTGTGTTTATAAAAAGCCGATATGGAAATCTTGAAGTTATAGACACAGAGGAGTCTGGTTGCCAAGAAGAATACGTTTCCTGCGACATTAAGGAATAGGAGAGACCTCCAAATCTGCACACACCAACTCAGATGAGATCATTAGTCTCCCGGCTTCGAGCAAAGCAGAGGGACAAAAGAGAGTAGTAGTGTTTGATGTTTAAGAAGAAGGGATGATGAGCAGGGAAAGCTAAAGAAGGATCAATATTTTACACCCCCAAAATAGAAAATAACAGAAGAATAACACAGTGATGCTTTTATTATTAGCCTCAGGAAATATCTGCCCCTGGGTAATTTGTCTCCTGCACAAGAATAACAACAAGACAACAACAACAACAAAAACCCAGTATACTCTTTTACAAAATATATATGTATATTTTCTTCTGTAAAGAAAGCAGAGGGGGAAAAAAAACGCTTACAGGCGGAGAGTCCTGTGTTTCAGGTACAGCGTTGTCAACGTGTCTGGCAGAGATGAGAAAACAGACGGCCCCCTGGAGGGCTTGAGCCGAGGCTGCGCGCAGAAACCTGGAACGGCAGAGACCTGATCCTGGGTGTCATGAGACCCAACCGAGCTGGGAGGGAACACCGCATGCAAGCTAGCCAGCTGCCTGCCTGTCATGCCTCACCTTCCTCTTCGACAGCCTTCCTTTTTTTGCTATAGTCAGGACGGTGTAAACAGGCTGCGGCATCTTAGGTACAGCAGCCTGTAAATCTATTCGTCCATTTATCCATTTGTTCAACATGTATCAAAAGCTTGCCAGGTGCCTCTTCCTGTGCAGTGTTGAGGATGCAGGCATACAGGAGATAGGCTTTCCACTAAGGGACCGCCTTAGTCCGGTGGGGGAGGGGCACGTATAAACAAACAACCATGTGTACAGGAGTTATGCATGCACAGGCCAAGCCAGCTAAAACTTCTTTCCACAGACATTCCAATGCCAATGATAACCTACTCGATTAAAGAGATACATCTGTACTAGGTTCCTTATCTTTCGAGCTCGAGGCGGGCATCAAGGGGAGGATTTCAGACTTGTGCATAAGATGGGTTAGGAACTAAAGTCTTTTTAAATTAAAAAGTTATAAAATTTGGTTTAACTAGGTGTTAATTGGAATCTTTGACATATCTAAATCACATCTTCATCATGTATAGATCTTTGTCATGCAAATATAAGCGCTGAGTGGGTATAATTGCATATCTACTCTTTTCTTTTGAAGAATGGGAAAAGGTTTAGCAGAACAAAGATGTTGCTCCCTGGCAGCTTCCCAGTGGGAACCAGTCAACCTTAAGTGTGTTTAAGTGGGCTTGGGAGGGAGGCTCAAGTGTTAAATCATATAATTTTATTAAGAGAGAGAGATACCTGAGAAACTAGGGAGTTCTAGCTATAATCATATACTTGAAAACATGAGGAACAAAGCACAGGTACTTTCCCTTCTTTTATTTAAAATATAAAACATCTATAATTACAATTAATCCCACCTAAAGGCACTTAGCGATTTCTTAAAAAAAAAAAAAAAAAAAGAGCTTCACCAGTGGTTTGCTACAGCAATCAAAAAGTTCATATTCAAATGGAAAGAAGTACTTATCCCACTAATGTAAATGGTAGATGGTAGTAGGGATGGAATTTGAAAATCAAGTTCTTAATCAACATTGCCCTTTTTTAAGCGTGCTGCTAAATTCTGGAGGGGAGAAGAGGGCTGTGTTAGTGCACTAGCACTCTGGGAGCCTGATTATACCCAGACCACGCCCTCTCCAGCTCTCTGACTTCCTGCATGTTAGAACTAAGATGTCAAGCTGGACAATATTACAGAATGGCTGTTCACGGACAAAATCTCAAAGCAGATACCTTGTCAAGGGAAGAAAATGACCAGTCTCAGAAGCTGGCTGAGTGTAGAAAAACCCTATGGATTAGTAGGAGGTTATTTTCTACTTTCATCTCCTTATGTAATTTTTTGATGCTTCAGTTTCCTAATCCATAAAGTGGGCATCACTGTATTTTCCAGGGAAGCTTTAAGATGACTTTACATCATGACTTGAAAAGTTACGTATGATCTCTATAACCCTGAAGAGCTGCAAGGCGTAATCAGCTAGAACAGCTTCTCTAACCTTAATGTGTTTGTCCATCACCAGCAGATCTTGTTACAATGAAAATTCTGATTTAGTAAGTCTGGGGTAAAACCAGTATTCTCTATTTCTAGGTGATACCAGTGCCGCTGGTCTGCATCACCCTAGTAGCGAGGTTCCAAAAGCCACATTGAGCAACTGTAATTTCCAGAGATGGCTACAACAAAAATCCCCCATGCCACACACTCTATGGCAATGCAAATTTGCTACAACTGCTTTAAGAAGTCAAGTAGAATCTATATCTCCACCTCGTTTAATCAGAGCAGGCCCTGTGACAACTTCCACAAAGATTATGGTGAAACTAATGCTGTGACATTTATGACATTTACGGGACACTAACTGGCCTGGCAGCTTCAACTTCCAGGCTCTGGAAGTCAGGGGCCATGAAAGGAGTATGACTGCCTTTGGACAAATTATGCTAAGAGAAACTCACGCAATATAAAGAGGCCTGAGAGAATGAACCTGCCTGCAATAGGGGAAGGAAATAAAAAGGGAGAGAGAGAGCGAGACAGAGGTATCAAAGAGCAGGGAGACACATGCCATGTGACTGAAGAAGCTATATTGAAATTGGATCTTTTGGCCCCCACTGATACCATATAAATTAGAAAAGCCATCAGCCAAGACTTTCATGAACTTCTGATACACAAAATTTGAGCAAAATAAGATGATTATTTAAGAACCCAAATTGTGAGGTATATTGTTACATAGTAATAGATAAATAAATCAGAATTTATAAGCAAGTCAAATAGTACACAGACTTTAAAAGTTAAGGTTAGCACTTTAAAACTATTTATATTCAGCAAAAGTGCTAATGAAACATTTATAACAAAACAACATAAAAAACAACTTAGGCGACCTGTCTTCTCTTTTTGCACTCCTGGACAAAATAGATATTACATTGATATTTTACTGAAAAAAAAATCATAATGGCATTTATGCAAAACCTCGGTGGCAGTCTAAAACAGTAAAGACAATTAATATTCCTATTTTTTAAACACCATTCACTTACATAAATTAAGTGGTAAAATTTGAGTTTTTTTTTTTACTTAATATGCATTTTCTCTCCATTGCACAAAGAGAAATAAAAGCAAATGTCATTTTTTTTCACTTGAACATTATTTATTGGGGAAATCATCATTTTAATCGTTTGTTTAACAAACATCTACTAAATTCCTACTTTGTACCAGACACTGTAGGAGGTCCGAGGATTGTAGAAATTAATGAAGAATCCCTGTTGTTATGGAAATCATACAGATAAAGAAATGTTCTGATAGATGATAGATAGATATATGATAGATAGATGGATAGAATCATGTATACTATATCAAATATTCTGCTTTACATACCATATTTTACATACATTATCTTATTTAATCCTAAAACATTCTGTGAGGTAGATACTATAATTAACTACATTTTTGAGATGAGAATATAGAGGATTAGAGAATTTCAATGACTTGTCCATGATCTCACAGTTAACAACAGATAGAATAGAATATGAAGCCAAGAGTGACTAATACCAGGGCAAGGAGCTAGGCTGAGAATGAAATTTTATGAAAAACTTCCCACAGGAGAAGATGGCTACACTGAATCTTGAGAAAAGTTATGAGTCGGAAAAGGGAAGAAGTTTAGAGTAGGAAAGCGATGTCCGTAAGAAGAACAGCAGATACAAGGCAGAGCAATAAGCAACAACAGCACATTGATGAATAAAATGGGAGGACAGAAGTAACTGAAGATACTTCTAGAGGGGTAAGTTTATGGAGAACCACTGCAAACTTTTAAAATGATAAACTATATCTGATCAAACTTGTGTTTTAGAAGATTACTCATTTTATTGAGGATATATTGGTAGATTTTAAGACTAGAAGTGGGGATACAATTTTGGAGATTGTTGCAGGATTCAGGCCAAACAGTTCTATTCTAAGCTAATGACTGGTAGCAAGGAAGGTAAACACTGCTCCTAATGACATCCTGGTGATAATAACAAGTATCATGATAATCACAATGCTAACAATAATAGGTAATATTTATTATTTCCTGTTGTGGTAGGCGAAAAAACTCTTCCTTCACCCCACAAACATATCCACGCCCTAATCCCTGGAACCCATGAACCTTACCTTATGTGGAAGAAAATGTGTCTTTGCAGATTTGATTACATGAAAGACCTTGACATGGGAAGGTTATCCTGGATTATTTGAGTGATTCCTATATACAATCACATGCATTCTCATAAGAAGAAGGCAAGATGAGATTTCACACACACACACACACACACACAGGAAAAGGTGATATAGAGAAGGAGGCACAAGATTGAAGTGATGCAGCTAGAAGCCAACAAATGCTGGCAGATGCCAGAGGCAAGAAGCAAGGAAAAGATTCTCTCAGACTCCAGAGGGAGAATGTCCCTGCAGATACTTTGATCTCAGCTCAATGATTCTGATGTCAGATTTCTGGCCTCCAGAATGATGAGAAATTAAATTTCAGTTGTTTTAAGGCACCTTAAAAAATTGCCACCTTGTGGCAATCGTTCCTGCAGCCAGAGGAAATTAACACATGTGGAAGTAAATCTTCCTGAATTTCTCAGTGCTCCTGTAAGAGAGGATCAGCCACCCGGGACATAGAAATACATACACAATAGAAAGAGAATATTTGCCTTTATTTCTCCTAGAAACATTTTACTTTCATATACCATGTGGATTAGATCTATAGCTATTTGTCAAGTTAAATGTTCTGATCTAAAGGATAGCAAAGCTTCTCTCATTTCCCTGAGAGGGCTAAGCTTTTACAGCCTGGACTAGGCACCTAAGTTACACTCACAATGAGTGGAGGGCTGGAGATCTATCTCCTTAAATATATGTTAGGAATGAGACCCAGGACTTGGTATAGTAGGAAATAACTGACCATAGTTATTAGTTGATTCTGAATCTGAAAACTATAACTATATATATATCATTATCATACATATATATATATATATATATATATATAAAAGTGATTAACTTTAGAGACTGAAGTGGATGGAAAGAGTCCAGGCTGACTCAATATTTATAACTTAGGCTTTTATGTATAGTAGTCCCATTTACCGAGGAATTCAAAATCTGTTAATCAGGGAAGATGATATCAACTTTCTGCCATATTGAATTTGAGGCACCATGAAAAATTCCAAGTGTTAGAAAATTCAATAGATGTGTAGCTACAATGTACATTTCTAAGTTATCATATAAGTGATAAGTAAAGCTCTGATTTGGATGACATTCTTAGGAAGTCTATAGTGATTGAGCGGAACTGACAGGAGCACCTTAAATTCATGAATGGAAGAAGAGTTGATGTGAAAGAGCCAGAGAAGGAAAGTGGAATGATAAGAGGATGAAAGGACAAAGAATGCAAAGGGAACATTCAAGGAAAAGAGTGTAATAGAAGAATGGGGAAGAGAGAAATGGGAAGTTAAGTCAGAGATATGAGAAGACGAAAAGTACAGTGATGATCATTTGAGAAAGGGCAGTTGACTGGAAAGGATCACAATTTTGATGCATTATCTTATATATTTAATGAGGATATTTTCCATAGGCCCTTTAATTATTAATGAGGAAAGCAGGTGAATAGCAAAATACCTTGTATATCTTTCTAATATATTATTTTAAAACATTCAACCTGGTAATATAGATATTACATGTAACTTAGAGAAAAAAGGCAGTTCTTATTTAGGGGAATAAGTTCTACAACTGAAAGACTTATGCTCAAATCTCTGTTTAACCACTCAGTACTGCTATAAATTTAGGCATGTTAATTGTCCTGTCCATAAGTCACTCTCTTATATGATACAAATAATATAAAGGTTACTGTGAAAGCTCAGAAAATAATGTATATAAAAAGTATAATGATTTGTATAGTACAAATAACTGACTAGTCAATAGCAGTTGAATCATAATCTGAAAATCTATAATGATATATAAATATAAAAGTCAATTAAAAATACAAAAAAATTATATACCAGCTACCATTTGCCTCCTTGATTGCTAATATCTATAGCTATAGTCTTAATATTGGTTTCCGCTTTTATGGAGCATGGGAAGGGCATGGGAATAACAATGAGGCATGAGAATAAGATTACCCCTTCTCAAAATTAGGCCAAAGTTAAACAGCAGGCTATCCTGGAGACAGTTTTGACTCTACTGCAAATTAATCATCTGAAAAGAATAAAAACAATGAAAGGAAATTATAGGATTTAATGAAATTTCTTCAAATTAAGTTCCCAAATTATAAACAACAAACAAATAATAATATAAGTTGTTGAACACTTCCTATATTATGTAATGGATGAATAGGAAACATAAAAATAAAAAAAATAAGAAATGTATCTCATGAAGAAAAATAAATATAAAAATGACTAATGACTAAATATAAAAATGACCATTATCACCATAATATAATAATGTATGAAGTGATATGGGGTTCCAAGATAAGTGAAAATACATTTGATCAAGAATTGTAGGTAGAGGGATGCCTGGGTGGCTCAGTTGGTTGGGCGGCTGCCTTCGGCTCAGGTCATGATCCCCACGTCCTGGGATCGAGTCCCACATCGGGCTCCTTGCTCAGCAGGGAGCCTGCTTCTCCCTCTGCCTCTGCCTACCACTCTGTCTGCCTGTGCTTGCTCCTGCGCTCTCTCTCTATCTGACAAATAAATAAATAAAATCTTAAAAAAAAAAAAAAAAGAATTGTAGGTAGAGCTGATAGCATTTGAGTTTCATTTTGATAAACTGAGTTAAAATTTCAATAGAGAAAGGCAGGAAGAGCATTTTAAGACGTGGAAAACATGTACAAAAGCCCTGAGGCCAGAATGGCTAGGCATACTCAGGAGAGATTGAGCAATGAACTTTTCTTGGAATATACAGAAACTTTGTGGGAGTAATGAATACAAAAGCTGGAAAGTTACAACCATGTTAATAGTTTGGAAAACCTTGAGTGCTCATTGAAACACAAATACTTCAATTGTAAGACAAAGGAGAATCACTGGGATATTTGGGGTAGGGGAATATGTGAAACAGAGTTAAACTTGAGGAAGGGGAATTTGAAGGGAAAATAGTTTGGGTTGGTGAATGGCAGCAGGTAGGATTGACAGAAAGCTATTCAAAGCTGATGGAGATCCTAGTTTAAGAAGATTACAGGGGGGTAGTTTCTCTTTAGAGCTACTTCAGCTAATATATGAAGAAATTAATGAATTAGAATATCATCACCTTTTTACAATCTCAAACAAATCAGTGGCTTTGACCACCTAAAGCTGCTAACATCACAAAAAGATAGGCAATCAGCCATTTTGTTGAATGATGCCAGAATACACCACCTATGGATTTGTCTTGTAAAAAAATAAAACAATTGAACCTGAATCTGATGAGTTTCTAGATCAAGCTAACAGTTTAAAGGAAGTACACAGAGCAGAAGAATATATTAAACAACATAAGAATGAGTCAGTCAACAAAATTATATCTGTAGGAAACTCTACAAGTCAAACAATACCGTTTCTTCAAAAAATAAATTACAAAGGAAGAAAGAGAGCAAGGAGGGATAAAACTATGTCATGGTTAATTTTATGTATTTATTCTTCTGGGCTATGGTACCCAGATATTTGGTCAAACATTATTTTGGATGTTTCTATAAAGGTGTTTTTAAAAATGAGATTAGTAAAGCAGATTACCCTCCATGATAGGAGGGGCCTCATTCATTCAGGTGAAAGACTTTATAGAATAAAGACTGACCTTCCTTGAGCAAGAAGGAATTCTCCCAGCCTATTGCCCATTAGACTCAAACTGCATCTATTCCCTGGGTCTCCAGCCTGTAGGACTACCCTGCAGATTTTGGACTTACCAAATCTCCACAATTGTGTGAAACGATTCATTGAAATCAATCTTTGCCCCCCTCTCTCATTACACATACACGTGTGTATGTGTACGCAAACACACATCCTGTTATTTTCTTTCTCTAGAGAATCCTGTCTGATACACTATAGGTGATAAAAAGACAATTAAAATGTATACCACAGGGGGAAAAAAGGCGAGCATAAATTATAGTGTTTAGGGATGCTCACTTGTGCTATAAAACTGTAAAGGACAGCAAAGTTATTACAATAAAGTGAAGTTAGTGGTTACTTATGGGGAGAGGCAGACAGTTGTGATTGGTTTGGGGCAATCAGAAGGGGCTTCTAGGGTACCTGGAAAAATGTCATTTCTTGACCTAAGTGATGGTGCCAAGGTTATTTAAATAAATTTAATATTTATTAAGCAATGCATATGTTTTGTGTAGTTTTTCTGTAACTGTTTTAGATTTTATAATAAAAGAGCAAAAGAGTAAAGGAGAAAGCTAATAGTCTCTAGCTTATTAGTAATACTTAATTCAAATCTGAGAATAATTGCTTGGATACCATAAGTTCGCTACGGGTTTTAAGTTTTAAAGTTCAAATGCAACCTTTATTGTATAACATTTCCCTTTGCCTTTATGGAATACCTGACCTATTATCTCTTAGAATGAAAGAATGATACTATAATAACTAAATAACAGTGCATAACAGTTGTGACTGAATAAATCCAAAAGATTATTTGAAGGTGAGAAGGCAGCTCACCGGTGGTAGGTGAGAATTAGTAAATCAGCTCATGAAAGGTCTCTTGAGCAGTCCAAGATGCAACATATCCTGCATCATGAATTGTTGGCACTTACACCCAATAGGAAGCCATATCCCCTATCCAATTTCTGCAGTGGTACACTCAGCCAAATAGAGATATGCCAACCTTATTCATGGAATCACTAGGGAACAGTCTATAATAGTCTCAGGGTGAGAATGGAACAAGTTATTAGGGAAATGGCAGTATCTATACTAGACCCATTATCTATACCAGCATTGGTCAATAACTTACAGTAAAGAAAAATAACTTTCTGAGTCACTAAAGATTCCTAAAGTAATAATTGAATAGCAGGGGGGTGGTAACAGTAAATAATGATTTTATAGTTAATGTTCCAATAGCAATGACAGATCTCAATTTCCAGATATATGTTGGTGATTTTTTTTTAAAGATTTTATTTATTTATTTGTCAGATAGAGAGAGAGCGCAGGAGTGAGCACAGGCAGACAGAGTGGCAGGCAGAGGCAGAGGGAGAAGCAGGCTCACCGCCGAGCAAGGAGCCCAATGCGGGACTCGATCCCAGGACGCTGGGATCATGACCCCCTACTTGAATGTGTCATGAACACCTAGAAATGCATATGTTTAAAAGGAATCGCATATTCCTCCTCCAAAATATTGTCTCTTCCTAACATCCTTATCTCTATACATTCTATACAGAAAGTCCAGAAATAAAGCCATCTTCCTTCCTCCTCACCCTTTATGTCTAATCAGAGGTCAAACACATTTGATTCTGAAACTCTTGAAATACCTCCTGCATCCTTCCACTTAGGCAAATAAAACACCACTAGAATCTATTCACTTTTCACCATTCCTGCTTTTGATGTCCTCATTCAAGCTCTTATATGTCTTGTGTGGACTAATAAGAATGTCCTAACTCTTTATAATACTATTTTACCTCTATTCTAACTTCTTTGATAACAAATTATCAATATTTCTCATATGTACTAATGATGACATCTTTCTCCTTCACAACCAAAACTAAAACTAAAAGAAAACATTTTCATATGTGCATTATCCATGGCATGATGTTAAAACTCAGGTTGGTCGTTTAAGCCATTTTCAAGCTTCCCAAATGACAGGTCTGTTTTTGTCTGTCTAATCCCCTTTGCTAGCATTCAGTCAGTAACTTGGGCCTCCTCCTGTAGATACTCCATACTATGTCATTTTGTTCTCTTATTCTAATTGCATTCTTTAAATTGGTGTTTCTAAAACTTAAGCATGCAACAGAATCACTCGGGGACTTGTTAAAACACAGAATGCCTGGGACACCCTGGCATGCCTCTGCCTTCAGCTTGGGTCATGATCTCAGGGTCCTGGGATCGAGCCCCACGTCGGGCTCTCTGCTCAGCGGGGAGCCTGCTTCCCCCTCTCTCTCTGCCTGCCTCTCTGCCTACCTGTGATCTCTCTCTGTCAAATAAATAAATAAAATCTTAAAAAAAAAAAAAAAAAACACAGAATGCTTGGTACCAGACTCAGAGTTTCCAATATAGTATGACTGGGGTGGGGAAATTCACATTTCTAACACTTTTTTTGAGGGGGGGAGTGCTGATGGTGTTGGTCTGGGGATCACATTTTGAGAACTAACGTTAAACTAAATATATTTCTTCCATCTCTATTTCTTCTATAAATGCATTACTTAAAGATCCATTCAATATTATTTCCTCCTATTTCTAGGCAAATGTCCCCAGTCCAAAGATCCCAAGATACTTCTCTTTTCCCTCATTGTCCATACTGTCATGTTTCTATCTTTCTTATAACACATAAAATAGTCTGTTTTTCATGTAGTTATGTGGTAGGATTTAAATTTCCCTGTAGACTATACACTTTTTGAGGGAAGCATCCACATTTAAAATTTCTAAATTACAGATCTGCAAAGCAAATTATGATGTCTTATCTATGGGGCATAAAATTAGTGTTTTATGACTGGTAGATAAATACATCTGAAAAAGGATATAGCAATTCTGCCACAAAATCTAGTGGCAGGTAAACTGGCAAAGATAATATAAGGCTATCTTTTGGTGCAAATCTTGGTTTTCACTTTGCATATGTCCACGTTTTGCCAATGAATTTGGAACTCCTGCTGTGTTTCCATCTGCTGGAACCAATTATAATGTTTGGGGCAAAATACTGGGGCAAAATATTTAAGCAGTTTAATTAAAGCATTTTATCATCTGATGACAAAAGAGAGAGAGAGAGAGAGAGAGAGAGATAAAGTAGTATTTGCTGTCCAAATATCACATACTTAACTCTGTTTTCTTTTTTTTTTCTTCAGAGGCAGGGTAAATTTTAGAGCAAAGTGATCTTTAACAGCATGTCTCATGGTCTCATGGGAAATGCAAAATGGCAGCCAATGGGCAATTATGGCATAACTGATTGCCTCTGCCAAAAAATACTTGAAG
>RCUC01130144.1:0-30942 GCA_003697995.1 Taxidea taxus jeffersonii | reverse complement strand
AACTATGACTAGCTTCCACCACCATGCTGGGGGATGGAGAAGGAAAGGACCCTCAAGGCAGGAAAGGAGTTTGAGTGAGTCTTACAAATGCAGTACCAATGCCAGCAGGACATGGCCCTGGCACCAACTGAGAGGCCCAGGAAGGAGTCCCCATGTGACTAGATTGTCTACCAAGTCCCAACTCACCAGGAGGGCCTCAAGTCCTAAAGCAACACTTGGCCCTTGCTGTAGGCAGGCAGGTCTCAGCCACTGTGTCACCATTGTAAACAATGAGTCCCCAGGTAGGAAGGATGAGGAAGACCCAGGCAGACAGGGCCAGCAAGAGCGGCCAGGCCAGGCAGGGGGAGTGAGAAACAAGTATGTGTAAAAACACTGAGCAGAGTGTCCACGGTGAAGCAGACATCCAGTGAGAGTAGCTAGAACCTACCTCCCCAGTCAATCCCAACTCTTGCCCATGGGCCACAATCTCCAGGAACAGATTTCCCCTCAAGGAAACCACAGGGTCTGTCTCTCCTCACTTTTATCATTAACACAAAGAAAGGGCAGGGCCTCTGAGGAGAGGGTGGATTTACTGAGGCCCCAAACCTATCTCCTAGCACCTTCTACTCACGTAAACAGGGAGGGTTCCCCAAAGCTGAGTGAACAGGCATGACCCAAGGTCTCTGAAAGCTTTGCCCTCTTAAACCTAGAACCAAACCTACTCAGAGGAAGAACCTTAGGAAAAAAGAATAGAAAAGTGTCCCACTGCATCATTATTTGGCTTCCAAACTAGTCCAAAGTCTGGCTTTCCTTTCAGTGAACTCCTAGCCCCTTAATGGCCAAAGCCCTTGAGAAACTCTTTTAAAAAGCTAGAATTTTTCAAAAAGATTATTTATTTATTTATTTGAGAGAGTCAGAGAGATTACAAGTAGGCAGAGAGGCAGGCAGAGGGGGAGAGGGAAGCAGGCTCCCCACTGAGCAGGGAGCCCGATGCGGGGCTCGATCCCAGGACCCTGAGACGATGACCCAAGCTGAAGGCAGAGGCTTTAACCCATTGAGCCACCAAGGTGCCCCAAAATCTAGAATTTCTTGACCAAAAGAACGAAATTGGGATCTGAATGACTTCTAGATACAAGTTCCAGCTTAAAGGAAAAATACAGGACAGCGGAACATCTTAAATGACACCACAGAGACACAAACAGCATAATCCAGAATGTGAGAAACACAGGACAAATGACACAGTCCTTCAATTATATGTTGCAAGGTGGAAAAAAAGGGGATGGAATATAGAGATTTAAAGAAACTCAAGAAATATACCCAACAAATGCAGTGTGGACCCTCTTTAGATCACAATTCAAACAAATCGACTGTAAAAATAAACTCATGAGATAAACAGAAAACCTGAACCCTGGCTGGTATTTGTTGAAATGAAGAAGGGGTTGTTATCAGGGTGTCTACCTGCTTGGCCAGTAGAGCATGCAATTTCTGGTCTCAGGGTTGGGAGTTCAAGCTCCACGTTGGGCATAGAGATTACTTTTTAAAAAATTAAAATTAAAAAAAAAGAAGAAGGAATTATTAACCTGTTTGGGTGTGATCCTGGTGCTGTGGTAATGTTCATACAAAGTCCTTATGCCTTAGAAATACACACTGAAATATGGACGATGAAATGTGGGGATGTCTGGAAGTGGCCTCCATGGGAGATGGCAGCCGAGGAAGACAGACAAACACATTCAGCGATGAGTTGGTGATAACTGGCTGGGCAATGGGAACATGGGACTTCATTGGCTTATTCTCTCAACTTCTATGTAGATATGAAATTTTTCATGATAAAAAGTTAAAAAAAAAGGAAGGAGAAGGAGGAAGAGAAGGAGAAGGAGAACTTTCTTCCCCATTATCATCACAACTTTTCTTTTTATTAGCAGCAATTTATCAGTCTTA
Source organism: Taxidea taxus jeffersonii (assembly GCA_003697995.1). Lineage (NCBI taxonomy): Eukaryota > Metazoa > Chordata > Mammalia > Carnivora > Mustelidae > Taxidea > Taxidea taxus. The sequence goes on along the minus strand of RCUC01130144.1, from coordinate 29,025 downwards.
CTGATACTGGGAAAAGCTCTATTTTTCAAAGCTGTCCCTTTCTCCCTGGCAAAAGATGAGAAATGGCTGCCCCTTCGGGTGAAATTTTGACATCAGCACCGTTCAGATGTTAGGTCACTTTAGTACAATCCCTGCGTCATGCCCTCCATGAGAATCCAGCTCCTGGAGCCCAACAGGATCTCTGAATGATAAAAGGCCCTTATTTTTAAACCTGGCAATTATATCCTTTCACTACATCCTTACACATGAGGTCCAGATTTTTCTAGAGCCTAACTGTTAGCTGATACAGCATAACAAGTCTGGCTAATCCCAAACCAGATATACTATACCTGCCAAGCCCATTTATTATTTTTAAAATTTATTTATTTGACAGAATGAGAGAGAGAGAGAGAGACAGTGAGAGAGAGAACACAAGCAGGGGCAGTGGGAGAAGGAGAAGCAAGCCTCCCACTGAGCAGGGAGCCCAATGTGGGGCTCGATCCCAGGACTCTGGGATCATGACCTGAGCAGAAGGCAGACACTTAATTAAGACTGAGCCACCCAGGTGCCCCAAACCCATTTATTTTTAGTTTTGTTTTCTTATTGGGATAGAATTAAGACAAACTCATTTTGAGAAAGGAACTCGGACAGTAGCTTGCAGAGCAGCCTCAACCTACCTTCCAGCACATGACCAGGCGGTGTGTGCCCACTATTGTTGGCTAAAGATGTCTCCATGACAGACAAGCTGGAAGCGAGTGAGAGGCAACCTCAAGGTGATCAGGGATTCTGATGGGTAATGAGGGAAAGGCGCCTCCCCTGGTCTGCCCCAGCTCTCCTCTTGGCCTGCACTTAGCCCATTCTCTGCTTGCCGCCCCTGCCTATGTAGACCACATTCCTCATGCTATTTCTCCCTCTCCACCTCTCATATCCCTACCATTTTTCCAGCATGCCTTGGGTTTCTCCTTTGGAACCCTGGCTCTGTCTCTCCACTCTTCTCACTTGACAACCGTTCCATAAGCACTGTCTATCTGGCACGTCTTGGTCTGAGCTTCTCAGACACAGAGCTGCCCAGCCAACTTCCATGATTTGGCTCTTTGAGGGCTGTCTCACCAAGCAGACTGTGAGGAATCAGAGGACAGGGGAGCACTGTCCACCCTTCCAGACCCTCCACAGAGCCCAGCATAGTGCTTGCTCTTGATACTGGTCAAAACACCTTGGCAAGGGGCACCTGGGTGGCTCAGTGGGTTAAAGCCTCTGCCTTCAGCTTGGGTCATGATCCCAGGGTCCTGGGATCGAGCCCCGAATCGGGCTCTCTGCTCAGCGGGGAGCCTGCTTCCCTTCCTCTCTCTTTCTGCCTGCCTCTCTGCCTACTTGTGATCTCCGTCTGTCAAATGAATAAATAAAATCTTAAAAAAAAAAAAAAACCACCTTGGCTAATTGACTGAAGACCAATTTGCAAATGTCAGAACCTGCCAAGTCCACAGGGCTGATCCAGATTAGACAGGCTGTCACTGGTTTATGTGGCTTCCTTGTGCAATTTTTTAAAAAGGTGCTTTCCGGGCTACTGATAAAGTGTCATCTTGAGCTGAAGATGTGTCATGGGTATGTATATAGGTTAAATCCCATCAACTTGAACACTTCACTGTACATCAGGCATAAAAATAAGTGAATGAGTGAATGAATGAATGAAGGAAAGGTACTCTTTCCTCTAGGAGGATGCAGCCCACACCAGGGCATACAGCTTGGACAGTAGAGTCATCTCTGATCTGGCACTTCTTGAGAAAGACACAATCTATAGAATAGTACGTGCTACCCTGAGACCAGAAGCAGAGAGCCCTGCCTTGAGGGACTCTCCGATGCCCCAAGTGCCCTATCATCCAAATGGGGTAAGAGGCAGCACCATGGGTGTGGTGGTGCCACTGCTTACGGGATTCAAGTCAGGCTCTTCAGTCATACACGGAGAAGCCGCCCCCTCACAGACCCACGTGAGATCATATGAGGATGAAAAGACGAATTCTGTGGTACCAAGGGGTAAGATGGCAACAGGAAAGAGCCAGGAATCGACTCCCCCAGAACCTCAGTTCCACTCCCCTCTGGGGTTAGTAAAATGATCTCGCCCTTACCTGACCCTCCACCTACCCCAATGAGGCTTCCAACTGCCTCCAAGCTCGCAAGCCTGTTTGAAACTATGCCACTGCTCTTTCCTGAAGGCACAGAAGCACATGTCACAGGGCTTTTTCTCCATCAGTGGGCCAATCGGTTCAGTAGCCTCTCTGAGCAGAACATGCTAAACTTGGCATCAGGTACCTGAGATGCTCTGGCGAGAAGCAGAAGCCATTCCAATGCTGAAGGAGAGATACACCATGGAGGTGCTGCTCATGTGAGGGACTCTCAAGCTGAATATCAACTGAAGCAGTAAATCCCATCTCCTGAGGATCCCTAGTCCTGAGCTTGACAGCCACAGGACCTTAGCACCACCGGCCCATGGGTGAGCCTTACTCACAGCAAAGAGCAACTTATGGGACTACTAACTCCAACAGGAACCCCACGGCTCCTCAACCCACAGTAGTTCATGGGTCTGCCCTGTGGCAGAATGCATAGATGGGGTAGAAATGAAACCCTGCAAAGGAATATGAGTAGTAGACACCGGTCTCCTTCTTGCCCCTCTGAGCTGCCCAAATCTTTCCAGATTTTCATATGCTTGGCTCTGTGGCATCAGATAAACTATAAACAGAGCAGCCTGTTTGGTTACCAGAAGATAAATGTCAAATTCCCCATATAGAGAACTACCAATAACAGGGTGTTTTTCCATGCAGCTGTAGACGCTTTCCCTTGGAGAGAAAGCTCTAAAGCCTGGGTGAGGCTCCCTCAAGCTAAAACTCAAACAGCAGCTCGACACGCAGCAAAATGGACAGTATTTGCAGTGCTAAGAACCGTATGCTAACCAACTGCATTATTGTAATAGCTAATGTAAAATGGGCAGTCTCCCTTTCGAGGGGGTGCTCACAGGCTGGCCTGTCTGCGTCCGGTTTCAGGCTATTAAGAGGCTTTGATTACTGCTACTTGTCTAAGAAATTACTTCTAAGAAAATAAACACATGAGAAGCACAGTTGGACAGCTGAAGAATCAAAAATCATGCTCCCGCACAATTTCTGTGTGGGAACACAGAAGAGCTAAGGCCACATGATCAGCAGACTTACATGGAACCAGAAGTGCCCCCTCCCCCCACCTCCCCACCTGGGGTTTTGCTACTCCCTAGGCCCATTTGGTGTAAAGATAATGCCTTCCATTTTATCCTGTTGTCTCTTGGTAGCTTTCCTGAGTTTTTAGTCTACTAATCTATCATATATTGGCATTCCCTCCCACTGCATTCACAACCACTACAGTGTTTTTGTCGGACCTCAGTTGGCATACATTTTAAGCAAGCTGGTTTCACAGTATTTGATCAGATATGTTCTGTTAAGAGCATCCTATGTGGGTTTCAGTTTTTCCCTGGTTTGAGGTGGTAATTTAAATCATAAGGCAACGGGAACATATCTGGTGATAGATGCTTCAATAGCATTTGGCCTCATCCCGGAGTGTTTCACCAAACCTTGATGAAAGCACATGACCCTGTTCATATTTTGAGCCTAAATAAGACTTTTTGGTACACAGTGGCATTTTCCCTTTCTCCAAAGATGATTATAGTCACTAAATGCCTGAGGAAAGCGCATGACCAAGTTCATGGTTCAACTATTTCCATATCGCTCTGTTCCTAGCAGTGACACTTATCTTCCCTGACAGCCACTCCCATTGTGCTCTTTCCTTGGCCCAACACAATGGACACATGCAGACACCAGCAGACAGGGAAGACGTTTTCCATCCCACTGCTCCCCAGTGCGGAGGGACTAGGCTGAGGTTACATAAGACCCTCCAGAGCCCAGCTTTGGGGGTTTAGCAAATTTGGGGTTCGTGACGGAGTCACGGTCTGCAGGCCCTGACTGACCCTGCCGCTCACTCACCACCCTGCCTTACCAAGGCAGGGACACCTGAAAGAGGGCCGCTCCGAGACCACCCGGCTCCAGCCAATCGGGCGGGGTTCAAAGTGTGGCCAGACGTCTGACCTCGCTGTCCAGACTACATCGCGGGGTCGCGGGCCCCGGCCTCAGGCTGCAGCTCCTCCCCCCCACCAGGTGCCGCGACGCGCGCTTACCTGCCGGGACCAGGGCCAGGGCCAGGGCCCGGGCCGGGACCGGGGCCGGGACCTGGGCCGGGTGGTCCCACTGTCGCCCTCGCCGCGCCTGCAGCGGGGAGCTGTCCGCCGCCGGCAGGTGCTGAAGGCGGCTTCCCTGCGCCGGGGCCCGGGCCAGGGCCGGTGCCTCCGGGCGGCAGTGGCCCGTCGCCAGCGCCGCCCTCCAGGCTGGCCTCGTTGCCCATGGCTGGCGGGCAGGCGGGGTCGGGGTCGGGGTCGTGCTGGGCCCGGGCCGGCGGCTCCCGGGCTGCTGCTCACACGCTCGGCGCCGCCGCCGCCGCCGCCATCTCCCAGCTCGGCTCGCGCCGCCGCTTGCCGCTACGCATGCGCATGCGTGGCTCGCGCGCGCCTTTCCTGCACACGCCCCCCCCCCCCCCCGCCCGCCTTCCCCGGCGCGCGCGCGCGCGCGATTCAGCCAGGCAGTGAAGACCGGAGTCCACAAGCCAGGGGCGGGGTCGCAGGGAAACAGCCGCTGGCTCCGACGCATGCGCCCTTCGACGACGACGCCGCTAGCTCGTACTACCTGGAGCCTAGCGGGAGTTGGAGGTGGCGTCCCACTGAACAAGGATGGGGGGGCGCTGGCCACAACAAGGGACCCTGGGGGCGTCGCGCCGTGCCCTGCCCTGGTGTCAGTGGCGCTTCCTGTTCCGGGAAACTTCGGAGTAGGGCCTGTCGTTGGGGAAACCTCGGTGCCCCAGCCAGCAGGTTTCATGGGAACAGGCCTCAGAGAGGGGCCACCAGCGTGGCCTCAAAGAATATTTAGGAGTTGGAAAAGCAAGCGAACGAGGCTGTTCAAAGGTGCAAGGTCATAGAGGGACAGAAACAGAGGATTCTAGGTGATGGGGCCAGCTTGTGAGGGTCTCAAAGGCCAGCTGGGTAGTGGAGAGTTTATCCAGATGGCCATGGGAACCATCTGGGATTCAAGCTGAGGGCCTGGTCCCATGGGACAGGAGTCTCAGGAAGTGTCTCTGGGAAAGGTGGAGGGTGTGTCAGGGCTGGCCTAAAGCCAGATGGAAGGCTGCTCTGTAGGCCCTGAGACAGTGACCTTGAGGATGGGAAAGAGGAGTTGATATTTCTCAGAGCCCTGAGCTGTGGCTCCCAGAGACTGTCTAGATGAGAGGCTGCAGGCTGCCTCTGCATTAACTTGAGAGTTCACCAAATTACTTTTCTGTTACCTCACCTTTACAGACTTCAGTGTTTGCACACTACTCAGGATACTCTGCCTCATGACTTCTTGTACAAACCTGTGCTTTCCTGAGGGCAAATATTTCCTAGAAGATAACAGACTATATTCTAATCTATTCCTGGTTTCATAAATCATGGCTGTGTAGGAGAACTTGAGTAGGGATGCCTGGGAGGCTCAGTCGGTTAAGCATCTGCCTTCGGCTCAGGTCATGATCCCGGGGTCCTGGGATCGAGCCCTGCATCAGGCTTCCTGCCTGCTGCTCCCTCTGCTTGTACGTTTGCTCTCTCTCACTCTTTCTGACAAATAAAACTTTTTTTTTTTTTTAAAGAAGAACTTCAGTAAACTTGGACTAAACTAATGGTGAGGAATATATCACATGGGATGTCAGCAGTTCTAACCTCACCTGGAATACCCACAAAATGCCGATAGCTGGGCAGATGGGCATACCTTGGCTGGACCTTCCCTATGCACTTTCTGCTCTTCCCAAGCTCTTGTGAAGGAGCTTCCATAGAGCCTAGATTCCCTGACTGCCTGGAACAATGACAGTCTCTCTGCCTGTGTTACCATACCCTCACTGTGTTTCCTCCTGGTTGGATTCCTCTTTATGAGTGTCTGATACCTAGGCTCCACAACAATCTACGTCTCAGCTCTGCCACTTCCCAGGTGGGACTCCAGCCACTAACTTAGGCTTGTCAAGCCTCCATTCCAAGCCTGCAAAGTTATGATAATGTTAGCCTCTCTAACAGGACTTGTGAGGGTGGAGTGGCTGATGTAGTTAAAATACAAAGTCAAGGGTGCCTGGGTGGCTCAGATGGTTAAGGTCATGATCCCAGGTTCCTGGGATCGAGTCCTGCATTGGGCTCTCTGCTCAATGGAGAGCCCCCCCCCCCACAACTAACTAACTAACTAAATAAATAAATAAAATCTTTTATTTTATTTTATTTATTTTAATCTTTTAAAACAACAGCACAAAGTCAAGTGGCTGATATACATATGACCAGCTTCATTATTAGTTGTCTCGCTGGCAGGTGGTCTGGGATTTGAGGATTCTGTGCCACACCCTTTCTCCTGAGGAAGAACATGAACACAAGCACTGGGGGCAGGCAAATTGACCTTGGCTCAAGCCAGGCTCTTCAGGCTTCACAGACACCAGTCAGTGTGTTTTGGGCTATTTGGAAGCAGGGGAAAGAAGGATGTTTGTTTTCTATTTTTGTAGAAGCCAAAGGAGCTGTGCCTTTCCACAGATTTAAATCAACATGCCCCTGGTTCCAATGGGGGTAATTAGCCCTACCCAGCCAGCGGGCCTGGGGAGTTGCCCTCCTCAGAGTGGATTCCTGGCTGTTAGCAGACCTCCAGGATCTCTGCTGCCTTAGTGACAAATGACACAGTACAGTGGACCCAGGAGGACCTGGAAGTGCTGGTTAGTGGTGCCCCTACCTTTCTTTCAAACTCTCAGTTCCACTTCTCTGAAAAGCGTACCCAGAAACATGCCTGTTCTATCCACATCCACACCTGGCATCCAGCCCAGGGACTCCTGCTGGCTGTGGGATGTTGCTGGCCTCTAATTGTCTGGATCTCTGATTTAGTCTCCCATTTTTATTCAGTTTGGGGTTGTTTCCTTCCCCTTGACCTAGAGCAGGGGCTCCTCAACAGCGGGACTTTGTCTGACTGGTCTTATCCCCTAGGCTGGCCTTCAGTGGGGAATCAGGAGCTAATGGTTGGGCTGGGTTCTCCATAGGACCCTGAGCATTTCTTTTATCTGCACTTTCAAAGGGTTCACCAGCCATCAAGCTTAAAAGCACCCCAGAGGGATCTTTGACTATAGGGGTTGCATCACTACATTTGGGTTGTTGACTTAAGTAACTGGGAGGGTGCTAAGATTGGGTCCAGAATTTCTTTTCTTTTTTTTTAAGATTTTACTTATTTATTTGACAGACACACACACACACACACACACACACACACACACTGTGAGAGAAGGAACATAAGCAGGGGGAATGGGAGAGGGAGAAGCAGCCTTCCTCCTGAGCAGGGAGCCCCATGCGGGGCTTGAACCCATGACCCTGGGATTATGACCTGAGCCTCAGGCAGATGCTTAACCAACTAAGCCACCCAGGTGCCCCGGGTCCAGACTTTCTCCTGGTAGAGGAGTCATAGATAAGCTGTCTGTGCTGACTCAGGAGAATTCACTAGGCTTAACTTCATGACAGTGAGCAAACAAATCTCTCAGTCCACGAAAACCAGGTGTGTGGTATGTCTGATACCATTCCTTCTGGATCCAGCGGCTGTCCAGCCAGGAAGAGGATGGACCTGGAGACCCTGCAGGAATTTCCCAGTCCCCTAAACCTCACTCGCTGAAGGCATCTTCTTTCCACTTCAGTGTGAGATGTGACATCTGGCAGTCATTTTGGAGGAAGCCCGGATGGGAAGACTTCGTGCCAAAACAAATGGATACATGTCCACTTTCTTCTCCAGTCTGTGCTCTCAAACACTTGTGAAAGACTGGGGGAAAATGGAAGAAGAAAAAAAAGAAATCCATCCAGGTAGGAAAAAGCCCTGTCAGAGCCAGCCTGCTACTGGGATTTATGGAAACACTTCATCACTGGAAGGCAAATCTTGGGAGAATGAAGAGGTGCCAGACCCCAGGAGCTGCAGCCGGATGCCAACTGGGCCACAGACAAGGCAACATGCAGATGAGCCCCAGGAAGGGGAGGAGGGGCAGAGTGCGGGCTGTGGAGCTTTCCTGCTTCCCCACACCCTCTAGCTCCCCCTGGGAGCTCCTTTAGTTGACAGGCTCCACAGAGAGGCTCAGGATCCGAAGAGGAAGATGCTGACGGGGGACAGGGGTGAGAAGAACTGCGAGCTTTGTAGGCAAGAAGAGGAGGCAGAGAGTATGAAGGTGGGAGAGAATGAGGAAGGATGACTGGGGACAGTTCTGGACCATGTGAGGCAATGGGCTTTGGACGGTTCCAGAGAGGCTGGGAGAGCCGGCTCCTCACTCTTCTTTCTGTTGTGGTGCTGCTGCTGCTGAAGCCTGTCTCACCTCCCGGTGGGAAGCAACTCAAGAAAGCGGTTCCCTGCCCCCACTCCTCGGCAGGGAGAAACAGCACTGAAGAGCAAGGAAGGAAGCGCAAAGAAAAAGAGGCTTTCCCCACTGGCTGAGGTCTGTCAGCACCACTCACTCCATGAGGAATAAGGCAGCTTCCCAGGCAAGCCTCAGGCTGGTGTCAAGATACAAACAAGGGCTTTCTGCTCAGCAGGGAGCCTGCTTCCTCCTCTCTCTGTCTGCTTCTCTGCCTACTTGTGATCTCTGTCTGTCAAATAAATAAATAATCTTAAAAAAAAAAAGATACAAACAAGAGATCTGCTCTTTGTCCTGCTCAGCAGCCTACCTGAGGCTGGCCTGGACAACCCTGTTTGTGTCCTTGGGTCTCTAGCTGACCCATGGGCTTCGGTAGAGTAGGAAAGAGGAATGAAGCTGGAAGGTACAGAATTTGCTTAAGGGGCACCTGGATGGCTCAATTGGTTAAGCTACTGCCTTCAGCTCAGGTCATGATCCTGTTAGTCCCAGGATGGAGTCCTGCACTGGGCTCCCTGCTGAGCAGGGAGCCTGCTTCTCCCCCTGGCCCCTCACCCTGCTCCTGCTCTCTCCCTCTCTCTCAAATAAATAAAATAAATAAAAACCATTTTATTTATTTGAGAGAGAGGAAGAGCAGAGAAAGAGAGCAGAGAGAGAGAGAATACGCACAGAGAGGGAGAAGCAGACTCCTGCTGAATGGAGAGTCCGACTCAGGGCTCAATCCCAGGACCCTGAGATCATGACCTAAGCTGAAGGCAAACGCTTAACGATTGAGCCACCCAGGTGCCCCTAGATAAATAATAAAATCTTAAAAAAAAAATTATTGGTTTGATGCATTGTCTCCATAATTCCTTTCCTGTTGTAATGTGCAAATCTTTATTTGCATTATGTGAAAAAAAAGCCAGTAAAAAATCATCAGAAATGTTTACCACCAACCTAACCCCACCACCAATGCGTGACTCCCAGAAAAGCTAATTAGGCCCCACTGCTATTAGAGTTATGTGCTTCCAAAGGCTTGTTATGACAAGAGAAAATAACGAAGACACAGTTTCTCCAAGTGTAAGCATCCAAGCCAAAACATGCTGCTTTTCCTGCCCCTCCGCACTCCCCCAGACAGGCCTCCCGGCTGGATTTGCCTATGTCATTAATGCATACATGTTCTCATCCCTCAGCCAGGGCACACCCAACTCCTCCTCCGTGCCAGGCCCAGAGAAGACTGCAGGACCTGGCCTCAAGGCACTCAGCTGGTAGGAGAAAGACAGGCACACAAATAATTTCCTGTAAACTATAAAAATGCTGCCTTGATCCCTATTGCAATCCTGCCCACCAGGATCCCAGTTCCTCTGGAGCTGCCTTCACCTACCTCTGTCCCATGGATGGGAAGGTGGGTACAGGGGTGGGGAACAGGCTCAGGTAGAAAGTCAGGCGTGTATGTCCTCTCCTGACCAGCCCACATGCCCTACCACGGGCAACCAAGGTTCTGACGTGACTCCAATGGGGTGGGGGAATGCAGTTTGCTTAGTGCCTCCATGAGACTCAGTTCCACATTTCTCTGGGGAAGTCTCTTGGACAGTGCCCTACCTCCTGACACACACACCACAAACCGCCCCCACCCCCCCGGCCGCCACACCGCTGCCATGGCTTTATGGCAGCAAACCCAAGCACATTACTGAGAATCACTCCTTACCACCAGACTTCAGCCTGTGGGACATAGCCACTCTCTCCACTGAGTTTCATCTTTGTCCCGATCAAAGTGGCTTGTGATAGGGCCTGTTTCCCTTGTCATCTTTACCGAGTGCTTAGGAAGCCTCCAGGAACCCCTGGAAGAGTTCCTGCCTTCTAACAAAGATGGACAGAATGGGGCAGGATGTCTGATGGTGAAGCAAAAGCCTTGTGGCAAGGAGAAAGGTCCATAGCCCCTTAGGCCACGGCTAGGTGGGATGAGTTCAATTCAGTTAAATTTCAGTGTCAGTTAAATTTGGTACTTCCGAGCCCTAGGACAAGGATAGGACTGCGCGAGGCCCCAAGGATACAGCAGAAACCAAAACTGTCGAGCCTCTCTACTCTCCCTGGGCTTGCAGTCTCCAAGTCTGACCTGTGTCTGGCTGCTCCTCAAACTAGGCCCTGAACCTGGGGGGAGAGCGTGAGAGAACCCTGGCGGGGGAGCGTGACAGCTAATCCACAATGTAGGGCCACTGTCTTTCCCTAGAGCAGGTGACCTTCCCAGTCAGCCTCCCTGGACTCGCCCAGCTTCTGGGTTGTGCAGCAGCAGGTATCAGGTGGGCAGCAACATCTGGGTTCCCTCTGCTAGTTAGGTATTATTAATTCTTTCAGCGGGTAGGCCCAGCAAGGGTATGGTCTTTCGGACAGTTGACCAAGCAGACTGAGGAATTCCTAGTAACCCTAGACAAGGAACATCTACTATTTTCCACCAAAAAGGGGGAGTCTCCCCCACCTCCTATCTTTGCTGACTCAAACTAAGCCCACCCCCATTCCCTGACCTGCTCCAGGGATCTTCTTGGGGCTCCCAGGGTGGCTCTTCCCTCTCCCACACCTGCCTGGCCCAGAGCTTCTCTGAGGAGGCCGGGAGTCCAGGAGTAAGCTGATGTGCCACTTGGAAGCCAAGGCAGGGCTTGAGGGGCACGGGGCTGCTGAATCAGAGGATTGGGGTCACAGTGGAAGCCTCCTCCGCCTCTCATTTGCACTCTAATCACTGGAAGACAGAGCTGCCGAACTTTCAGGCCCCCCACACGGATATACTACAAGCTCTTCAAACAAGAGCAGGACCCATTCCCCTCAGCATCCTCCAAGCCCCTTGTGCCCTGAGGGCGAGTTCATCCAGGACAAAGCTGGTGCTCCCTGAGGCACCCAGAACCAAGCTGTTGCCACCTCCCACCAGGCCCTCCCCACCCCTGCCATCACTAGCCAGTGCCTTTCTTCACCTTTCTCTCCAAGACCTTTCCCAACAGAGGTGCTGAAGGAAGTCGGCAGTGAAGTGAGGAGTGATCCCTGGAAAAGGAGCTGTCTGACCTAGCTCCCAGCCATTTCCACAAGTCCCAAACCTGGGCTCTGCCCTCTACAGCCTGAGGCTGTGACACCATGAAGAAAGAAGGCAACAAAATGCAGCTCTATATCTAGGAGCCTTGGCCCGCTGCCCCAGTGTGTGCCCAGGGCTGTGGAGGCAGCTTTGGGCAAAGTGTTCCCTGGGGCTTCAGGGTGCCTCTACTCCAGAGTCAGTCCGGAGAAAATCAATCATCTCCCGCCACATCCCTGACTGCTTCTAACGCCGTGTCTCCCCCAGACTAGGGGGACCCCCAACCATGCCACTGGAGGGCCCTACTTCCACTCAGGAGCCTTTCAGACCACACGATACTTTAGGCCTAGGCCTTGCGCTCAGGAGCTCTGAAGCCAGAGGAAGGGGAGACTCGGGGAGCATCCTTGGAGCGCTGAGCGCTACTGCGTGCAGGCGCCGTACAGAAAAGCTAAGGCAAGCGAGTGCGTAAAGGAAGCATCCTTTATGGTTCCCGCCTAAGTACTTCGGCATTCGAGGTTCCCCGGCGGGGTCCAGGAACCGAGGGCCTTGGGAAATCCGAGCCCCAAATTTGTCCCTCCTGTTCCCTGCCAGCTTCCCTTTCCGAAGGAGCACGGCCCCAGCGAAGGACAGGCCCCGAACCCCAACTACACTCATCGCGGTGACTTGGGGACTGTGTGGCCGTGGTGGAGCGAAAAAAGAGCAGCCGGGCGGCACCCCCAGTCCAGCTGCTTCCCCTGTGGCCTCGGCTCTGCGCTCAGCTCCATTCAGCCTTGCCCTCCCGCAGGCCTCAGTCCACTCGGGGTCTGGGGCTCCCTCAGCTGCGCTCTAGGCCGGGGTTCGCGGGGGGCTCCCTGGAGGCCGGAGCCCCGCCCACAGGGGGCCTAGCCCGCCTCTCGCCTCCCCACACCCTCCTCGGCCCGCCCACCGCTGCCAGGCTTACCCCGGCCTCTGGCGCCACCTCGTGGGAGCCCGTGGACACTGTCCGCCTCTCGGGTCCAGAGCTGCTGACAAGCCACTCTGCTGGGCTCACCTGGGGGACACCTGGAAGCAACAACTAAGATTGAGAGCTACCCTCATCACCGCCCTGAACCCACCTAAGGGCACCGTCCTGCACACACGGAACCTTCCACAAGCTTCGCTCCATCCCAGCTGAGACTTCAGGGTCACCTTTACCAAAGCCTGGAGCAATAGAGCTAGTAAGGGCCCCAGAGGCCAGTGTTCATGCTGCCCTCACTACAGGCTGCTCCTACACGGGCCCATCCCACCCCCAGCAGATGGTAACCCCCCTTTAAGTCTCTTGCCCTATCTTCTCTGGGTCTTCTATAGGATCCCCGAATTGGTACCCAGTATCCTGCAGTGGGGTGGGAGGGGACTTCAGATAATTCTTTGCTACTCTACATGAACAAAATCTTACAAGCAGGAAAAAAACCTAAAGTGTTGAGAACTGAAGCTGCCTTGCACTAGCCACATGACCTGGTCACTTCTCTCAGCCTCAATCACCTTGCCTCAAGATGGTGATCAAGAAGGTAAGCAAAGCAGGAAAAAGTTAAGTCATTAGCCAATTGTTTCTTGTTTTTTTTTTTTTTTTAAGATTTTATTTATTTGTTTGACAGAGAGAGAGACAGCGAGAGAGGGAACACAAGCAGGGGGCATGGCAGAGAGAGAAGCAGGCTTCCCGATGAACAGGGAGCCCGATGCCGGACTCCATTCCAGGACCCTGGGATCGTGACCTGAGCTGAAGGCAGATGCTTAATGACTGAGCCACCCAGGCGCACCACCAATTGGTATTTTTAAAAAGATTTTATTTATTTCTTTGAGAGCAAGATCGAGAGCACAAGCAGGGGTAGAGGCACAGGGAGAGGGAGGGCAGGGAGCCCGACGCAGGACTCAATTCCTAAGGACCCTAAGATCATGAGCTGAGCCCAAGGCAGACGCTTAACCGACTGAGCTGCCCAGCTGGCCCCAACTAGTTATTTTTTTTTAAGTTATTTATTTATTTATTTATTTATTTATTTATTTATTTAGTATTTATTTGAGAGAGAGTGGTGGAAGGGACAGAGGGAGAGAGAGAATTTCCCGCGGAGTCTGCACTGAGCATGGAGGCTGACGTGGGGCTCCACCTCACGACACCAAGAGCATGACCAGAGCTGAAACCAAGAGTTGGAAGTCCAACCAACTGAGCTGCCCAGGCGGCCCAGCCGATTGTTATTTTTGAGATACAGTAATCTTTAGAAAGGAGTGAAGCTCACCCTCAAAAGGCTGACACTAGGGTGGGGCCTTCCATGCTTTAGAGGAGCTAGGGAAGGGCCTGTCTCCCAGGAGCTTGCTCAGCCCGGGCACCAGTGGAGCCCAGGCTGGGAGCTGCAGTAGGATGAGTCACATGGAGTCTTCCCACCAAACTAGTGGCATTCTAGATGAGCTCCTAGAGACCCCAATATTTCCCAGCCAACAGCTTCGGTCCAGGCAGAGCCTGAGGATCTTGGCCCAGTGAGGTGCTTTCACAGGAGGAGAGAATGCAGATTCTTCAAGCGTCGTTCAGATTCTGTCCCTTTTTCAGGCAGATGTGTTTGAAGTTGACCCTTTATCCCAACTCCCAGGGTATCTTAGAACCCCTCGGAGACCAGTCTTATCCCCACCTTACAGACAAGGAAGCCAGGCCAGAGGGATCCCAGCAACTTGCTCCAGATCAGAGGTAGATAGGAAGGGATACCTGTGGGTCTGTCCCTTTCTTCCTGCTCCTTTCCTCCATCACCCTCTCTCCAGCTCAGACCTGAGTACAGTCTCACTCCTACCAGGAAGTTACAGGCTTTGCAGGAGTGCTGGGGAGCAGGGGTCTGCCGGTCCAAACATCAGATATTCCCAAAGAGCAGGACAACGCAGAGGCCAGAGGCCCTTGTGGTTTCTCTCCTTCCTGGCCCCCCTGACCTTACTATTCTCTGCCGAAGCCAGGAATCCCTTTGCTTGAGTTCAGAATATTGAGTCCACTCCTAGCCCAGTAGTTTCAGGTTAAACATTAAGCAGAACTTCCTGAGGCCAAGAGAGCAAGAGCAGGGTGATTTCCTGGGCCCCTGCTACTAGGCCTAGGTGGTGTAGCACGTGTCCCTGAACTGGGGACAGCCCTTCCTGGCACTTACTAGCAGGGTATTCCACAAGTAGTCGTGAGAACTTAGCTCCACCTACAATAGGAGACAGGTCTCAGTTCTGGTTCTTAAAGGTGATGGGCAGAGAAGCAGCCTGGGGAATACAGGTGGAGACGGCGAGGACCCTGTGGGGGTGGGAGCAGGCCCAGAAGAGGTACCAGTTGTTCTGTGACCAATGGCTCCTGATCCTGCCACTGGAGACAGCTGCTGTGTCCCCTGCCTCCCACACCCTGGGCCGTGTCCCAGGACAACCCAGCCTCTTCCCGGGCACTGAGTCATGCTACCCAGTTGGCCTGTCCATCCCAGGAAGGGCACTTAGGGGCAGTCCCCCAGAATCCATAGGCCCAACCAGGGCAGAACAGAAACCGTTGTCCCTTCTCCCCACTAAAAGGCTAAGGCCAAACCTGCTTTCTTGAGACTCCCTGGGAGACTGGCCAGACCCGAGACCTCAAGACAGTGGGGGCAGGAGCTGGAGTGGACTGCAGGGGTGCACCCACCCTTGGGCAGACCAACCTATGGCAGGCAGGACCTTTCCCACCATTGTCACAGATGAGGAAATTGAAGCTCAAAATTTCTCTGCTGGCTCAGAAAGGGTGGCTAGGGAGAGCTATGTGTTAGCAGTTTCTGGAGCCCACACCCACCCCTCTCAGGGGCATAAAAGTACTAAGGCAAGGAGGCTATTGGGTCGGCTGCACAAAGGCCACCTCCAAGACCTCTGAATGGGCCTGGCTGGGTCCCCTCCTCCCTCCATCACATGGACACCAGACCTGCAGCCCATTCATATCCTAGAACATTGCAGGGGCCAGGGAAATAGATGCTTGGAGGCAATGGCATTGTAATAAAGACACTGCTTTTATTTAGTTTGATATGTTTCTATACAGAATGCAGAAAACACATCTTAAAATCATATAGAAGGAAATAAAAACATGTCAGTGGTTGGTGAACACTTGAATGTGAGATTGGCTCTGTCTCACAGAGTCCAACAGCATGGCCAGCCCGGCGCTCAGGGGAGGAGGCTGCCTGCAAGGGCATTGTTGCTGTTGTTATTCTGTTCACTGCCCCATTGCCTCCGGTTGCTATGGCAACAGGCCATTCCAGGCCAGCCATGTCTCTGCGTCTCTGCGTGGCAGTGCCCGATGGTGGGGTTGCTAGGGGCAACGGAGCTGTCTGGAAGGCCTTTCAAAGCCTTCACCTGGAACACTAGGAATTGTTTATTTTTTGATGAGGTCATCAAAAATAATCTCACCAGGTCAGACCCCACTTGTGCTCCTGACTCTGGGGCAATGGGGAAACTCTAGCTTGGATCAGGGCTGGGGGCATGAGACCCAGTCACCAGAGGTCCATTGAGCCCTCATCCACAGGCTCCCCCACCACAGGGACACTGCTCGCTTGAGTACCAAGGGCTGGGCAGGGGAGAGAGGCTGGGCCCTGTGGGAAAAGGCGCAGGGGGAACGCCCTCCTGAGAAGGGCAGGCTGGAGACCCCCTCCTCTCTGACCAGCCCTCCCCTCCTGAGGCAGCACACGCAAATCCTCTGCGAAACAGTCGATATGGCTTAGAAGTGGCTGCTCGGTGTGCAAAGGGAGCCTGGGTCCACCCACCGGCCCTCGATCACGTAAGGGATACATTATTGCAAAAGGCATTCTTCCCTAAAAGGTACCCAAAATAACTCTTAGACATCAAGAAAAGTCATGCTCAAAATGGTTTCTTCCAAAGGAGGAGAATCAAAGCAGAGTGGGCACCCCTGAGTCATGGGACAGAGATGCAGATGGACGGACGGACGTTCTGCTAAAAAAGGCAAAAGCAGCTCAGTGTAATTTGAGAATTTAAACCATTATGAAAAGGGGGGAAAATCAAAATGAGCAAAGCCGTCAGTTCCATGGAATCAACACTAAGAGCTCGTACAAACTGCTGTAAGCATCACCGTTTTTAATCTTTTTTTAATAAAACAATTTGAGGCTGTATAAAAACTTTAGTAAAAAATTAGCTTTGAGAGCCCACAGATTTCGACTATGAACTATTGCTGGCACTCCTCCCCCGCCACCAGACCTTTCCCAGCCCAAGGCCCGGGGCTGCAGTGCCAGAGAAGAGGGGTGGGGTGGGTCAGGGTGGGGCTGTGGACTGTTGGGGTAAAGCGGCCAAGGTCAAGTGAGGAAAGAGCATCACATGACATAAAAATATTGCATCTTCACCAAAATGTCCCCCACTGAGTGTTTCAAAAACCATGATATTCCTTTAAGGAGGGGAAAAAAAACCACACAGAAGAAGGGTAAAAGAAAGTATGTTGATGTGGTCGAGTCCCTCGACCCCCCCAAGCCACCCCCACGAGCAGCCGGCCCACCCTGGAGCACCTAGGTTGGGGGCCACAGCCACCACTGCCTCTTGGAGTCCCTTTTCCACGGAAATGAAGACCCCTTGGTGGTGGGCCACTAGCATGCATGGGGTGGGGGTGTGGATGTCCATGGCCAAGAGGCCCCTCCAGCTTCCGGCCTCTGGCAAGAGCGGGAGAGCAAGCCCAGCACCAGGACCCCGGCCCCAGAGCCACAGCTGGGAGGCCCCCAGGCAGGCTCTGCGGTATCAGAGCAACCAAGTTTACATAGTGTGAAAAAATAGGATTCCTTTGATAAAAAATACTGTCCCTTGGTCTTCTCTAAGTTTGAAACACCCTGGGAGCTTATTTTTAGCAAAGCAATTTCCCATACCCACCCAAAAATTATACATACAAGTTTAGGTAAACAGCAGATTAAATGTAAAAACTTAACCTTAACTTCTGAAAGTCCTTTGACTTTAATCTTTAGCTACTGTTTTCCATGTTACATCCTGCAGCTAGACACACGTGAATAGAAAAAACAGTACAGTTAGTGTTAAAGGCAAAACGCAGAGAGCCGGGAGGCCGCCCAGCACTGCCCGCAAGTTCATTCACGGCCCCTCGCTCCCTCCATCTACCTCTACTTCAAACAGTGCTTTCAGAGCCAGCCATCAAAACCGCAGCAAAGAATTTTCTATGAACAAACAAAAAAGCTGTTAGGCAAAAAATAAAAGTAAAAATGTCCCCAAAGTCTCTCCAGCTGCTTTGGGGTTTGGAGGACCAGAGAGGGCGGGCTTGGCCAGGCCTCGCGTGTGTCAGTGTGTGCTAGGTCAGGTGTCGGCTCCCAGTGGGCGATGGTCTGCAGGCCACCGGTCTCCACAGACAACACCATGTTGTCTCCAGGGCCCTGCCCTACCCCTGCCTCCACCCAGGCGCTTGTGGGTTAAGGGGGTACGTAGGGAGGGGGCGACCGGTACGGGGTCATGTTCTTGGGACGGGAGCCCTTGCCCTCCATGGGGGCCGTGAAGGGTGGGGGGGGCTGGTAGGGAGGCGCGTTGGGATCCTCATCCCGCAGGGGTGTGTACTCTCCCACGGTGTCCTGGTTCAGAGGAGTGGTCTCGGGCACGCTCTGGTTGGGGTACTCAGGAGGGGGGAGAGGGGCTTTCTCCTCCTGCAGGATAAGTGGCATGCTGGAGGAGGGTGGGGGCTTGGAGTCATCCAGCTCATCTGCAAAGATGATAGGCACCCCCTTCTTGATGAAGGTGGCCTGGTCCTCGAGAGTGAGCTTGCCCTTCCGCTTCTTGCGGTAGCAGATCATGGCAATGATGCCGGCGATAAGCAGGATAGCTGCGACCACGACGGCCGGGATGACCGTGTGCAAGTAGACGTCATCCTCACTGCTCTTCTCAGGGTCCCTGTCCGGCACCTCCGTGGGTGGCGCCTCTGAGGGCACTCTCTTGGGCGGCGCCACGGGGATAAACTGCAGATGCCGGCAGCTGCCAGCGCCAGTCACTGCGATGCTCGTGGCCTTGAAGTCGGGCTCCAGGGCATTGGAGAAGGCAGCCCTCGGCTTCCCGTCATCCTCCGCGATCCGCCGGCTCAGCCCTGTGATCTGCTCCTTGGGGCAGGGCTCCAGGGGCAAAGTGTTGTTCGTCCACTCCACCACGATGGAGCCCCGGGTGATGTTCTGCAGGGTGACAGTGCTACAGTTGCGGTCCCCAAAGGCAAAGGCCAGCTTCTTCACCAGGGCAATCTTCTTGTGGATATCGTTAACCACGGAGGCCGGGTCACCCACAAACTTGGCCTTGAACCGCGCGGGAGCCCTGTCCCCTTGAGGGCGCTTGTGGACGTGGATCTCGAAGGCATCCACAGCAGACAGGCCCCCCTTGTCCGTGGCATGCATGAAGTACTCGTGCTTGCCCACATGGCTGCTGTCGGGCAGGCCGTACATGAGCTGGCTGTTGCTGTTGAACTGCACCCAAGACTTTTCACCTACCAGCTGCTGCTCCCGAAGCTTCAGGGTCAGCTTCAGCTTGTCGGTGGTGGTGTCCTCGTTGTCATAGAAGGTGTCTGACGGGATCTTCACCTCGAAGTAGGTGCCCACCCAGGCATCCACCCTGTCGATGTGGTTCTTCAGCTCTGGCCGCTGGTTGGGCTCTCCTCCGCGGGGAACCCCACTGGTGGTGGTGCGGATGCGAGTAGGCGGGGAGGCGGTTTCCAGTCTGGTGATGGGAGCTTTGGTGGTGACCCGCGGCACCGGTCGGGGTGTCCGTGGCTTTTTGGTTGGCCTTCGAGTTGTGGTGGAGGAGTCAGTAGAAGGTGTGGCTGGTTTTGGTGTGGATACACGTGGCTTCTTGGTGGTAGTCGTAGGAGGGGTGGCGACGGCCGTGGGCTCCACGTAGCCAGGAATGGTCATCGTTGGGCGGATCTGGCCAGGAACCGTGGTGCCAGCTTCTGACACCCGAGTGGGCTGGATGGGGCCTAGGGTCGGGGTCTGAATAATGGCACCTCGAGTCCGAGTGGTGACTGTGGGCTTTCCAGGAACAGGGTCTCTGACTGGAGGAGCCAGGGTCTCTGTTGGAGGAGCAATGGCTGGGGATGTGGGGGTAGGCACAATCCTGGACGGTGGCTCCTGGATGGCCGTGGTGGGAGGCCCAATGGCAGTGACAGGTGTGGGAGTGGCATGGATCTGCCTCCGGATGCGTTTGGGGAGAGGGGGCTTCTTGTTGGCAATATGCCAACCCACCACAGGGTAGCCCAGCTGGGCAGACATAGCACCCTCCCTGGCAGGGGCCTCCACAGCACGGATATCAGGCACATTATTCTGGTTCAGGGCGCAACCCAGCTTCCAAGAGAGCAGGGCCCCGTTTTCCACCACCTTTTTCGCATTGCCCGGGCCGGCCATGAAGGCTGACATGTCGAACAGTCTGTTGTTCACCACGGGGACCAACTTCATGTTGGGGAGCTCCACTTCGGAGAAGCTCCGCATCCTGTGCAGGAGGTCAAGCCTTTGCTTTGGGGTCATCTTGGTGAGGTCAGCATCCAGAATGACCGTCAGGACAGTCACAGGCTCGTCGGCAGCACAGGCAGAGGACGCTGCCTCGGCAGGCTCTGGCGATGCCGCCCGCACGGACTGCGGCTCACTGTGGTCTTCGGGGTAGACCTCGATAGAGAACACACTGGAGCTCTGTGGGACATGGCTTCCGTTGGCCCCCAGCCGCGTGGCACTCACTGAAATGTAATGCACGCCCTTATCGGTGTCGAGAGGGAGGCCCTCCAGGGTGTGGCTCTGTGGGTCCCAGTGCAGCCAGGATGGCAAGGCCTCCTTCCCCGCCGCCGACACCTAGAAGAGACACCAGCATGAGTTAAGTGGCACTGTCAATGTCTAAGTGGACAATGATCACGACAGTTCCTCCCTGGCCTCGCCTGAGCTGTGCGGCAGGCTGAAGGTGCAACTCAAGAATTTCTGTTGGGGGAACCAGCTCTGCTCCTGGAGCTCTCATTCACCTGTCATGGAAGACTGGGGCTGCCAGATAGGCTAGCTTGGAAGGCAAATGATTGCCCAAGGTCACGCTGCGGGCAGACAGCAGTGGTGGCACTCAAACACAAGTCCCATCCCAGAGAACTGATGCCGTCGGGCTCAAGAATGTTGTGGGTCTCCATAACAGCAACATGCCTTGCCGCCTACTTGCCCGCCTGGCCGGCAGAGTCAGGTCCCAGTGTCTCCTCCCTCAGCACTCCTTTTCAACCCTGTCTCAGACTTTTCCCCGCTCTCTGTAGACACCACAGTTTTGCTTGAGTCATATGCCCTTCCTGCCCAGAAGTGGATATGCATATGACCCTGGGTGCAAGGGACAACTCAGTGTCCCCAGATGCCTCACTTACAACTACCCCGTCAGTGGGACATACATTCAAGTACAGTGGGATACATTTGGGTAGCAAGTACAGCTAGCCGTATCTAACATCTTAATGAACCCTGCTCTTCAAACCTCAGGAAAAACTGCAAAACCCAGGGGGGGGAGCTGGAAACAACTACTCTAAAAGAGTATTTATCAAAGAGTCCACGGAGCTCTAAGAGAGAGTTCTTTAGTCAACCAAGTTCGGGAAATAGAGCCCACTTCTGTCCTTGGAGAGCCCAGGCCCTGAAGCCAGCCTGAGGAATTTACCCCCTTATTCAACCAACAGTTTTAGGGTATAAGTCCTTTTCCACAGGGACATGACCGGTAATAATCAAGGTATCCAAAGGAATGCTGCCAGAGAAACTTCTACCATCAGCTGGCAAGAGGAAAGCAAGGCTTGCCTCTTGCCCAGGCCCTATCTATGACTATTCTCACCTGTGGGAAACGCCTATTCCTGCCCCCAGTGCAAGAAAGGTGGCACCCACTCTCTGGTCTAACGAAAGTCACTCTCAGCTCCACAATCCTGTCCCATCAAGCCCTGACACAAACAGCATGTCTTACCGCCAACCTCGGCCCAGGGATGGCCCTGCATGGCCACTGCTTATCAGCAGAGGGACACTAACATGCTTCTCTGCCTGCAGCAGGAAGGCCAGAGCCATATCTGCTGGTCTCGCTAAGAGGCTCTGGTTCCTCAGGATTCCTCTTGCCAAAAGCCAGGTGCCTGACTAGGAAGGAGACCCACCTTCCTACCTACCCAGTCAGGACCTGCTGGCCAAGTGCATGGCATTCCATCAATCTCCTGTGAACAGATTTCCTACCTCCAGCAAAAACCCATAAGAAGACATCTGACATTATTAGAAGTTACCATTATTGGGGCTGTCCTTTAGTGACTGCTTCTGAGCCCCTGAGATCACAGAGGGTCTGTGAATAGCTTCATTCGTGACACCACAGCAACTCAAGGCGCACCACCACCTACTTAAGGCACCACCAAGAACCCCACTTCCTGTTATCACCATCTACTGCAAACACAGCCAGATGGATTTGTCCTCAAATCCATAAAAAACACTAAATATATTTCTCCTTTAAAATCTTTTTTAGCTACAAAAATAATACTTATTTTGAATGTTTTGGTTAAAGCCTATGTTTTAAATTTTTTCAGTTCAGTTATACTAAATATGAAAATTGTCACATCTACATATAAACATGTAAAGCAAAGGCTAACTGCTTTCCTTTTGCAAAAAATAGGAAGCAAAGCTGTAAGGCCCAAACTGAGGAGTCAGGGACCCACAAAGTTTTACAGTGCTAGGGTGTGGCCTGGGGTCCTGAGAGGCGGACAATAGGGGAGCCGGGTGGTAGCTGGGTTTCCAGCCACCCAAGCATGTTTCCTCAGCGCACTCCATCCCAGTGGCCAACACTGGGATGACAGCACACCCAGCATAGGGAGGGCCTAGAATGGAGAGCTCAAGGTGAAGTCTTCCCAGGAGAAGCCACCTGCAGAGAAGACCAAACAGGGCAGGGAGAGAGACCAGGCCAGCTCTGGACATGGGTGCCAACTGGCTGGCCAGGGCCCCGAACATTCCTGAGTAGCCAGGCGGCTGTACCCAGCCCTATAGGGCTCCATCAGCACAGATGAATAAGTAGTCCCAGTGCTTTTCCAAGTCTCACCAGCTACACAAGGACACTTTCTAACAGAGAAAACCGAGAAGGGCCCCGCCTCCTCAAGCTTCCCAGCCCAGCTTAATTCCTATTCTGCTGACCCCAACTGCCACAGCTCTGCTGCCAGACATTTCCTAGGGAATAAGCCCAAGCCACTCTTTGGCCAAGGCTCCCACATGGCCAAACTGGAGGACATACACTTATTTAAACTATGCCAAGTAACACTTTTACATGTTAATAACATGTAACAGTCTCTCCAACCCACACTTCTGCCTTCCCTTCTACAGATCCTGGTCCCTCTGGATCCTGGAGCCTTGGCCATGTCTTGAGCACAGGACATATGTCCGACCCGGATTTATAAACCTGAAGCAGACAGTCCCCAGGGTCCTGGGTACTCCTCAGGAAGGAAAGGTATCAACCTGAAAGTTCTAACACCATGCGTCTCTGAGTATCGGCACTGTCAGGCCCAGGCAGCACTTTAAGTGCTTAACTTTATCCTCAATAAAGGGCCACAAGAAGCAAAACAAACACAAGCCCTACAAGGAGCCCAGCCAAGTCACAAGCAAGCTGGCATCTCTGCATTTTCAAGGCCATTTGGGGAAAGCCCCTGAACTGGGAAGCCTGAACATGCCTAAAGGGCTGGCAGTGTCCACTGTCCCTGAAGGATTCCACTAACTCCCTCCCCTCCTAGGGCACTCAGTTGAGGGAATGCTCTGAAATGCAACACCTGCTCTACCCTGTCAAAGTAGGCGCCCCTCGGGGGAACTCCATACATCCTCCCAACCTTTCAAAGCTTCCAGATTCTAGAACACTTTTCCTCTAAGGGCCTAACGGCGAAGCAGGATATGAAAGCTCCTCCTGAGAGAGCTGCCCCCATGACAAGCCAGGACTCTTTCCTACAACAACAGCAGATGTGACAGGAAGTCCCATCTCCAAGCCTCAGTCCTTGGCTGAATCCTGGTTCCAGGCAAGCTGAGGCTTGACCCAGCCTCAGCCCCAGTTTTCTCATCTGTAAAAGGGGGAAACAATGGCAACCTTGTACAATCCCTGGGCCAGGCACAGGCTAGGTTCTCTGTGGGGACCACTCCCTACCCACTCCAGGCTGAGAGGACCCAGTATACATTGGGAGGCTGCTGCAGCAACAGGCTGAGGGTCCACCCCCCAGTCCTCCTCCTGGCCTTGGACCCAGCACACAAACTGTGGCCTTTTCTCCCTGGTCATCCCCCAAAGCAGAAGCTCAAAGCATCAAAGGGAAGTGGGGAGCACCAGGAAAGGGAGCCAGGACTCTACAGGGGAACAAGACCCTGGAACACTCAGGGACTTGCTTGTCGGTTGAGAGCAATCTGCCAGGACTGGATGAAAACCCTGAGGGGCTTGGGGAAAGAGAGAACTTGCTGCAGGGCAACCCAAAGACCAGCATTCACCTCTTCAGTCTCAAATGGATGTGCTCCATCCTGGCATGTTTGCACATAAGATTCCAACTATCCTTACAGTCTCTGGGTTTATTCACATAAAGATTTCTGCCCTAGGTGTACCACCCACAACTAAGCCTTAATGGCAGGAACGAGAGACAAGAGGCAGGAATCAGAGCTCTGTGTGAAGTGCTCCTTAGCACCAGCACATGTGTTTGGGGGACAGGCTGGTCCAGGTCATGGGACCCCCCCAGGATTTCAGATCACTCAGCCTCCCATCACTAGATACCAACACTGTCTTGAAACTGGGGAAGCCAAGGCCTGCTGACTTTATAAAGCAGCCACCTTGAAGAAAAGCCTTCAGGCTATCAGTGGGAACACCTGTAGGGGGGGGCAGAAGCTACAGGAAGAAGGCTGATTTAAGAAGATCATAGGCTCTAGCTCGCAGGCTCACACAGAGCAAGCCAGGAATCTTTCCAATTTTAGCAACCCTCAGAGAAGACATGGTTCTGAGAAGGCAAGCCCACCACCAAGGAAAACAAGATCTCCAACTGCCCCACACCCAGTTTTAGAAATCTTGATCCACAAAGTACATCCAAAAACTAAGAATCTAAACCACGAAACTTGGGCAGACCCATATGGAGCTCCAAAGACTACCCGACCAGCAATGCCCACAATGAATCACCATGACTGGGGAACTGCCAAGTGTGAAGGTTTTAGTCACTCTTTAATCTATATCAGTAGATAACTAGTAACTGACTCTGTTCAGTTCTGGGGCATTCTCTCCAACTGCCTCACTGCAGCCCTCTCTCACACACAATAGAATGTCAAACACCGGTTTGATAAAGTTAAACGATCTGTTCCAAACACCACACAACACAAGCAGCATATCTCACCCCAAATCAGTATCCTTCTAAGCCTGGAGAGAGAGCAAATGGGCAGAGAACTTTCAGTACTTTATCCCTCACCAAAAAGCAAGTTCCCAATACCAAAACCAGATAGAGCCACCACAAAAAAAGAGAAGCACAGGCCAATATCTCTGATGAACACAGATGCAAAAATATTCAGCAAAATACTAGCCAACTGAATCCAACAATCCAAACAACAATCTAAAAAATCGTTCACCATGATCAAGTGGGATTTGTTCCTGGGATGAAAGGTGGTTCAATATTAGCAATTTAATCAATGTGATATGTCATATCAATAAGAGAAAGGATAGAAATCATTTGATCATTTCAATAGATGCAGAAAAAGCATTCGACAAAGAACATACATTCATGATAAAAAACCCTCAACAAAGTAGGTCTAGAGGGAACACGCCTCAACACAATAAAGGCCATATGTGAAAAACCCACAGCGAACATCATATTCAATGGGGAAAAAACTGAGTTTTGCCCCAAAGTTCAGGAACAAGACAAAGATGTCACTCTCACCACTTTCGAATTCAACATAGTACTAGAAGTCCTAGCCATGGCAATTAGACAACAAAAAAAGACATCCAAATTGGATGTAAAGAAGTAAAATCTGGGGCGCCTGGGTGGCTCAGTTGGTTAAGTGACT
The DNA here is from genome assembly GCA_003697995.1 of Taxidea taxus jeffersonii. Taxonomy (NCBI): domain Eukaryota; kingdom Metazoa; phylum Chordata; class Mammalia; order Carnivora; family Mustelidae; genus Taxidea; species Taxidea taxus. Next base: position 3,543 of record RCUC01130144.1, on the reverse strand, counting down.
GCCTTCAGCTCAGGTCATGATCCTGGAGTCCTGGGATCAAGCCCCGGGGCTTGATGCTCAGCAGGGGGTCTGCCTCTCCCTCTGACCCTTCCCTTCTCGTGCTCCCACTCTCTCTCTAATAAATAAATAGAATCTTTTTTTTTTAAAGATTTTATTTATTTACTTGACAGAGATCACAAGCAGGCAGAGCGGCAGGCAGAGAGAGAGGGGGAAGCAGGTTCCCTGCGGAGCAGAGAGCTTGATGTGGGGCTCTATCCCAGGACCCTGGGATCACAACCTGAGCTGAAGGCAGAGGCTTTAACCCACTGAGCCACCCAGGCACCCCAATAAATGAAATCTTAAAAAAAAAAAAAAAGGAGGGACACCTGGATGGCTCAGTTGGTTAAGCGGCTGCCTTCGGCTCAGGTCATGATCCCAGTGTCCTGGGATCGAGTCCCACATTGGGCTCCTTGCTCAGCAGTGAGCCTGCTTCTCCCTCTGCCTCTGCCTGCCACTCTGTCTGCCTGTGCTCGCTCCTGCGCTCTCTCTCTGTCTGAAAAAATAAATAAATAAAATCTTAAAGAAAAAAAAAAGGAGGTAAAATTATTCCTATTGCAGAAAAGTCACAGGATACAAAATCAATGTACACGTATCTGTTGCATTCCTATACACTAATTAATAATGAAGCAGTAGAAAGAGAAATTAGGAAAACAATCCCACTTAGAATTGTACCTAAAATAACTAGGAATAAACTGAACCGAAGAGATGAAACATCTGTACTCTGGCAACTATAAAACACTGATGAGGGCACATGGATGGCTGTCGGTTCAGCACCTGCCTTCAGCTCATGTCATGATCCTGGGGTCCTGGGATCAAGTTCCTCATCGGGCTCCCTGCTCAGCAGGACATCTTCTCCCGCCTCTACCCTTCCCCTCTGCTTGTGATCTTTCTCTCTCTCAAATAAATAAATAATATCCTTTTAAAAAAGGAAACACTGATGAAAGAGATTAAAGACAACACAAATAAATGGAAAGACAGTCCACGCTCCCAGATTAGAAGAATAAATATGGTTAAAATGTGTACACACCAAAAGCAATCTACAGATTTGATGTAACCCCCATCCAAATACCTACAGCATTTTTCAATGAACAAACATTCCTCAAATTTGCATGGAACCACGTAAGACTCTGAATAGCCAAAGCAACCTTAAAAAAGAAAAACAAAACTGGAAGTATCACAATTTCAGTCTTCAAGTTACATTACAAAGCTGTAGTCATCAAAACAGTATGGTACTGGCACAAAAAAGAGACATATAGATCAACAGAACAGAAAACCCAGAAATAAACCCACAGTTTTATGATCACTTAGTCTTCAACACAGAAAGAATATCCAATGGAAATAAGACAGTCTCTCCAACAAATGGTGTTAGGAAACTGGTCAGCTACATGCAAAAGAATTAAATTACACCACTTTCTTATACCATACACAAAAATAAACTCAAAATGGATTAAAGGTCTACATATGAGACCTGAAACCATAAAAATCCTTCAAGAGAGCATAGGCAGTAATTTATGACATTGGCCATAGCCTCATTTTTCTAGGTACGTGTCCTGAGGCAAGGAAAACAAAAGCAAAAATAAACTATTAGGACTACAATCAAAATAAAAAGTTTCTACACAGTGAAGGAAACAATCAATAAAACTAAAAAGCAACTTACTGAATGGGAGAAGATATCTACAAATGACATATCCATTCAAGGGTTAGGATCCAAAATATATAAAGAACTTTGACAACTCAACACCCAAAAAACAAAGAATCCAATTGAAAAATGGGAGAGGGACAAGCAGACTCCACACTGAGTGCGGAGTCGGACACGGGGCTCCATCCCATGACCCTGAGATCATGACCTGAGCCAAAATCAAGAGTCAGCTGCTTGACCAACTGAACCACCCAGGTGTCCCTCAGTGGTGCATTTCAAAGTGGCAAAGACTGCTGCCCTGGGATACCCTGCTGCTTAGGCCTCTAGCAGCCTTCTCTGGCAAAGTCCCTGCCTTCCCTCAGACCTGGTTACTGGCTCGTGACCTTTCAGTTCCCCACTCCTTAGCCAAGTTGCAAAGCTGGGCCAACCTGGAGCCACCTATGGCTGGGTACCATATGCAACACCCTTGAGGCACTGACACATGAGATGATCAAGGCATTCTCTGTGCAGGCCTACTATGTGGTCTCCTCTGCCTAGGGAGATAGGAAATGGTCCCTCTGGTGGTGTCTGAGCGTCCAGTCAAGTTTCAGAGACCCCATGGTGCTGACTCACATCAGGGTGATCCTGTATCTGGGCCCTGGACTACGACAATGAGACCAATCTACTCTGTGGCCAAGCTCAGATTCTGTAAATGACGCACATGGACAGTCACATGACTAGGCTGCAGGGAGATGGCACAAGTCAACAGGAAGATCCTCTGGCTGGAGATCAAGGAGCCAAAACTTTGTCCCCACTTAAGATGAGGAACCACGGAAGTGGGTATGAGAGGCCTTTGCTTTGCCGTGTAAAGCAGAGCCATACCCATGAGAGACCATGTTTGCTGGACATGCAAGCCTCAAACCAGCACACGGCTCTTGCCATAAAGGCCAAGGTCACAAGATCACATGCTGAACACAACTTGTCCAGTCTAGCCAGTGCCCTTCAGGTCTGAGTTATGAAGCATTTTACCTGATGTTAACTGTTCTCATCTAAAAACAAAAAGTAATCTTTCCTCCCAAAGGGACAGCTAAGCATAATTATAGCCATTAATAAAATTCTCACAATCAGTAAGTCCCTCAACCCCAACATCATCTATTTTTACTTTGTCATGTTCTTTCAGCCCTTGTCAGAAAAAAAAAAGAAAAAATTTTTAAAAAAACACAGAAGTCAAGTCCACACTTCAGTAAGTATTTGAGTTGATGGGTCTGGACAAATGTCATTCTTACAACCCACCCCAAAGATGCCTTCCCTCTCCAACCCGCTTTTCCCGGTGTGCTGTGTTCACAAGGGCTCCATTCAGAGCCAGGGAACACCCACTCGAGGCAGGAAGAAACTGCAGTTCATCTCATGCGGGGTTGCCACAAAGCTCTCAAGCATCCAAAGAAACAGTCCTTTCATGAGTTCCCCTTCCTGGCCAAAAAGAGTACCCATTGTTCTCAGGGGAACAATTGGGGGCCCACGCCAGCAGCTAGGAGCACAGTCCCAGGAAGGGCTGCTCCCAGTCTGCCGACATCTTGGGCTGAGGGAAAGTCCACATTGTCTCCAGGCTTGGAGGATAAAGGGAAGCAGGAATGAAATCCAACCTTGCAGGCTCTATAAAGTGAAACATCCGAAGGGGCAGCCAATCATTTCCTGAGATGCAATGGTGTCTCTCCTGACCACCCTAGAAAGGAGGGGTAAGAATGTCTCCAGGCACATAATCACCTTCCTCAGCCAGCCTCTCGCTCACTCAAGTCAGAGGAGAGGCACCTGCAGGGAGCTGGAGCCAATCCCAAGGGAGGCAAGAGTCAAGATGGGTAACTTATACTGTGGCCAACTTGGGAGAG
>RCUC01130143.1:0-11076 GCA_003697995.1 Taxidea taxus jeffersonii | reverse complement strand
CATGGCCTGAGCCAAGGGCAGAGACTTTAACCCACTGAGCCACCCAGGAGACCCCCATGTTCTGTGTTTTTAACAAATGGCAATAGAACTACCGGACATTCATGTGCAAAATAAGAAACCTCAACCAAACCTTCCAACATATACAAAAATTAACTCAAAATGTATCATAGACCTAATGCAAAACCTAAAGCTATACAATTTCCAGAAGTTAACATAGAGAAATAGCTTTGCAGCCTTAGACGAGGAAAGGGAAAAATAGTCATAAATGGAGAGATCCAATAAAGTGAACCTTATCAAAATTTAAAATCTCTGATTTCTTAGAGAAAATGAAAAGGCAAGCCACAGGGTGAAAAAAATATACATTCACAGTATCTGTACCTGACAAAGGACTTGAATTCAGCACATATAAACTTCTCTTACTACTCAAAAGTAGGACGTCAACCCCATTTTTTAAAAGGGGGTTGTGACATGTCACAAAAAAAGTTACATCAAATGGCCAATAAGCACACAAAAATGTATGCAACGTCATTAGTTGTTAGGGAAATGAGAATTTCAAAACCACAATGAATTATCTCTATACACCAGTAAGAAGTGCAAAAATGAAAATGCCAAGTGTTGGCAAGAATATGGAGATGCTAGAATTCCCATTGCTAGTGGCACTGGAAAATGAGATAAGCACTTGGGAAACAGGCAGTTTCTTATAAAGCAAAAGTGTCCAACACTCACTTACTGTAAGACTCAGCCTCCTCACTCCTATGATTCATCCTGGAGAAATGAAAACCTGCATCCACACATGGACTTATACCAAAAGTTCATCACAACTTTATTCAGAATAAACTGAAACCAACCCAAATGTCTACCAACAGGTGAATGTAGTAAGAATAGTTATAAACTATAATTGTGAATTATTAACAATAATACATCTGCATATTGGAATACTATTCAGGAAGACAAAAGGAATGGACCACTTGTTATCAACAGCATGGATGAATTTCACAACTGTGATACTAAGCAAAGAAGCAGATGCAATATATATATATATATACATATATATATATATATATATATGCTGCACAACGACATGTAAGTAAAATTCTAGAAAGTTCTGAACTCATCTTTGGTGGCAGAAAGGAGTGATTGCCTGAGGCTGACTACAAAGTTGCCTAAAGGAACTTTCTAGAGTGATGGAGATGTTCTAGATCTTGGTTACACAGATATATATTTGTGAAAACCCATCAAGCGTAAAATAACATTGATTATACAAATAGCTTCAAATGTAAATTGTCAGGAGAGAAGCCGTAAAGCAAATACTTGCCACATGTAATGCTGAATGTAGAAGTTATATTATTATAGAACATGCATGTGCTGGAGACCCCATTTGGCAATTGGACCTTGGTCAAGTTATTCAATCTTTCAGATCTTTGGTTTTCAAATCCGTTAAGTGGGAACCATCTTAGTACTACCTCCCCAAGCTTTGGGGAACTAACAGACATCAAGTGTTTAGAACAGTGTCTGGCAGTTGGTAAGTGCTTATCAATATTAGATATTATAATTATTAATGGGGTTTAAGTTAGTCTTTGTTTTTGCTTCCCCTATTAACCAGACTATACCCAGTCTTCTGAGTAGGAATAGAAGGGAAGAACTTCATAAACTGAGACTCGACTGTGTTTATCTCCCTTGTAAGCCTTAATCCACCAAGTCTGCTCATCCTCCAGGAGCTTTAAGAACCAAGAGTGGAGTTAAAGCAGATCCCTTTATCCAGCATTCAAACCAAATCAGGACTCCATCGGCCATTTCCAAGTGCAGATGGGAGCCTTTCTTGTTCCCCATGATAATCTGCACTTAAATTATGTTTTTAATAACTCTGGCATACGAGTTGGTCAGTTTCCTTAAACTTCTGAATAAAAACCAGACACCTCGTCCCACTCAGTAGTCTGCCTTCTCAGACCTGGTGGTGCTTCTTTTGAGCAACGGACAGTAAAAGTGAAGGGTGAGACTGAAAGTTGTTTTGCTCCTTCAAAGTCATTTTCAACCCCATTCGCTGGAGTTCATCCCACCATCCCACACCACAGAAGAAACCAAGAAAATAAGTAGGTGTCTCTACCACCAGCCCTTCTTCCCTGTCTTTTTTTTTTAAGATTTTATTTATTTATTTGACAGACAGAGATCACAAGTAGGCAGAGAGGCAGGCAGAGAGAGGAGGAAGCAGGCTCCCCGCTGAGCAGAGAGTCCGATGCGGGGCTCGATCCCAGAATCCTGGGATCATGACCCAAGCCGAAGGCAGAGGCTTTAACCCACTGAGCCACCCAGGCGCCCCCCTTCTTCCCTGTCTTTGAAGTTGGACTTGAATTCCTAGAAAGACCCTTCAGCAAGGCCCAGCCCTGACTGCTACTGGCCAGGGTTCGATGGGATAAGGAAGTAAGCCCGGGGTCAGACTCTATGAGCCTGGATTCCAAACTCTCTCCTGCACTTGCCATTTTTGGGTCATTTTACTTGGTTTTCTGGTGCCCTGCTGGAGTAGAGTCCTGTCTCGAGCACCACATAACTGGGTGTCACCCTGGTGCCTTGTAGTGTCCTCTCCCTGAAGGTTGGATTCTGTTTTCCATATCCCTGTCCATTGACAACAGGCATTAGGCACCTTGGCTCCATGGAATCCTGATCATGCTTCTTTTTAGCAGTGTGGCTTGGATGGTTTTGTTTTGTTTTTAGCAACTCTGAGCTTCAGTTTCCCCTTCTATTAAAATGTTTTTAAAGATTTCACTTGTTTATTTGCCAGAAAGTGAAAGAGAGAGAGAGAAGGAGCAGGGGGAGGGGCAGAGGGAGAGACAGACTCCCCACTGAGCAGGAAGCCTGATTTTGGGGGTGGGGGGGGCGCCTAAGCCCTGGAACTCCAGGATCATGACCTGAGCTGAACGCAGACACTTAACCAAATGAGCCACCCAGGTGCCCCCACCTTCTGTGAAATATTTAATGCTCACTTCTGAGATTGTTATGAGGGTTGAATTCTATTACCTCTATGATTTTAAGGTCATGTGTGACCTTAAAAGGCATTCAACTAGTGGCAGACATTAATACCATATTTTGTCAATTTGAAATGCACATTTCTTTTCACATATTAGCGTCTCTGAAGACATTGTGGGTTACAGCTGATGACAGCTGACAGTTACCGCAGGCCAGGAGACTGGTGTGATGCATTCTTGTTCCTGGAACAAACTTGACGGCGATTCCTGATGGATGCTCCTAGACTATGAGGACCATCTGAAGAAGGAACACAAGAGTCCTGGGTGTGGTCTGAAAGCCTTCAATTCACACCCTCAGGGGAGGTGAGGAAAGTCCTTGAAAGAGAGTCCTGATGACACCCACGAGCCCTCTTTATGAAATACTGCGTCACCAATGCTCTCCTCTTGATGGCCCAGGGGACAATTCTGTGTAGAGGGAATAGTGAACCTTAACAGCTTTGAGTCCACAAAATTATTCTCAGATGAGCACATTCTGTATGCAAAGAAGGTTTAGGGAGTCAACCAATTATTTCTAGTCTTCTTCTTATGTAAGCTTAAGAATCATATAAGATGATCATCTCTATCTAAATAAGTCTTAAAAAATCTCTTTCAATCAGAATTCAATAAATCCAAGTAATCCGGAAATATGGTGCTATATTTGAATAGGGACCGTATTTTTTTCTTTCTTAGCAATACATAAAATACGGTGCAGCTTACCACTGATGAGATAAAATAGGCCCAGGTAGTATTACCCAGAACATAATTATTTTCTCCCTCTGGACTGGGGAAATTCCCGTTTCATGGATACCATTTTCTGATTGAGTCCCCGGGGATGGCAACAAGATTTATCCCCCCATTGCTCTGGTGTGCTGGCCCCGGGGGACTCCTACAGGAGTGGCCACTTCCCCAGCCCCAGCACTGCTCCCTCTTCATATCTTCTTCTTTTCTCTAGACATCCTCCTGGGGTCCCAACATGGGCAAATCATGAGCTTGGACCAAGCCTGTCTAGGTTACGATGTCTTCAGTATAAAGATTGGGATCAGTCATTTGCTTTACCTGATGAGATAGAACTTATTCTTTTCTTAAAATCCAGAAGAAAAGATAACCAAGGGTGTTATCCAGTAGATTTCCAATATTACCAATATCCAATTCTGGTATAACCAATAGTGAGTATATGTCCTCTCTAAACAGTGGTTCTTAACTCTGACTGCATTTTAGAATCACCAACAGAGCTTTCAGAAATACTAATGTCTGGGCTATCTCCCAGATCAATTAAAGAAGGTTCCCTGGGGACAGGACCTCAGACATTTGTGGGTTCTGCAGGCTCCCTAGCTAACTCATATGGCAGTGAGAGCGACAAAGCACTGATTTAGACTTAGGACAATGCTGATTTAGCATGGACGAGAGCCACGTCTCCTTCCCCCTGTCTCCTAAACCTAGGGCCAATTCCTGGACACTGGGAGACACACACTGGGAAGTTTGTATCTGGCCTATAACAAAACACATGACATTTAAATTACTTCCATTCTCATTTAATTGTTTAATGGAGAAACCAGAAGAATGCAAGGATAGTTCCTCTCTACTGGGAGTAGTTACTCTTTACTGGATTAATGTCATAGAACTTGAACGCTCACCAATAACTTCAAATCTCACAGTTAAGCTGTGACACCTCCTTTCGCACTGAAACTAAATTAAGTCTCCTGGTCTTTCAGTTCTTTTTTTACTGGAGTCAGATACATGCAATATAAAAGTCATCATTTAAGTCATTTTTTTTTAACTTTATTTAAGCTTTATTTAAACATATAATGTAACCCCACCACCCTCTCCCAACCCCTCTTCCCCCCACCCCCCTCAGTTTGTTTTATGACATTAAGAGTCTCTTTTGGTTTTTCTCCCTCCCGATCCCATCTTCTTTCATTTTTACTTTTCCTACCACCTTAACTCCCACCCCCGTTGCATCTCCACTTCCTCATATCAGGGAGATCATGTGGTAGTTCTCTTTCTCCAGTTGACTTATTTCGCTAAGCATAATACCCTCTAGTTCCATCCATGTCGTCGCAAATGGTAAGATTTCATTTCTTTTGATGGCTGCATAGTATTCCATCGTATATATATACCACACCTTCTTTATCCATTCATCTGTTGATGGACATCTAGGTTCTTTCCATAACTTGGCTATTGTGGACATTGCTGCTATAAACATTCAGGTACACGTGCCCCTTTGGATCACTACGTTTGTATCTTTAGGATAAATACCCAGTAGTGCAATTGCTGGGTCATAAGGTAGCTCTATTTTCAATTTTTTGAGGAACCTCCATGCTGTTTTCCGGAGTGGTTGCACCAGCTTGCATTCCCACCAACAGTGTAGGAGGGTTCCCCTTTCTCCACATCCTCGCCAGCATTTAAGTCATTTTTAAGTGTATGGTGGCAATAAGCCCATTCATATTGTTGTGTGACCATCACCATCTGTCTCTAAACCTTTTTCTTTTTCCCAAACTGAAACTCCATACCCATTACACACAGACTCCCCATTTCTCTCTCCCTCAGCCCCTGGCAACCACCACTCTGCTTTCAGTCTCTATGATTTTGACTACTCTAAAAGACAGGGGTATCAAGAAAAAGATGAACAAGAGAGAAAATCTAGATAACCTTGTTGAATTCCCTTCATTGATGATTAAAAGTTGATTTGAGGTGATGGATCCATTCTTACACTTCCCCCCACCAGCTCTGAACAAAAATTTACCTACAGAATCTCTAACTGTAGCAGGTTAGTGTAGGGAGAAGGGAGAACCAGGACAAGTAGGGAGAAGTGGTGGAAAGTAGAGTTTTAAAGAAAATGAGTTCAGGATGTTGTGTGTGGCATAAAACAAGAGTATTGGATTAAGTCATTTCCAGTGATACAACATTGAGAGTGTGGTTTCATGAAAGGTTGCTGGGTTGGTGAGGGGGGACACAAAGAAGCAAAGGGAGTTGCAATGTGATATAACTTTAAACCACAGGAAACATCGTTTGGTCTAAAAAAATCTCTCTGAAATGAAGAGGCACTTTGAGAAAATCACATACTTTGGGCGTTGGTTGGAAAGACATCCAAAGGAACTCCTCAACTCTTCCTACTGATGCAGCTTCCTGGCTTCCCTGTGGCATATGGTGCTGCTGCCCCTGTCTTTTCTCTTGCATGTCACTTAATCAGAGGCCATAGCTAGTGTCCTCCAGACAGTGGGTTCTAGTGCAGGAAGAGTGCAGTGTGATTGGACATGGCGCTATTTCACATGGGAGCTATAGATAATCATATCCACATGGAACAGGGAACACAAGATTGATAGGCAGCCCTGCTCTTGTCGTGGTTATTAACCTGTTTTAATTAAACTGTGCGTTTGGGGTTACTGTTGAATAAATAACATTTACAGGACATGAGTTGAAAGTTTGCAGAGAAAAACAAGCTGCCCATATATGTGGCACTTTTAAAAACTGAGGAAATGAGTGTTAGTGGCAGATAAATAAGAACTGTGTGTGTGTGTGTGTGTGTGTGTGTGTGTAGAGGAGAACTAATATTGCAATTGTGAAAGACTTTCTATCGATGACAGCTAGCTCCAACATGGCCGCCATTGGTCCCTGACTCTTGCCAGGGTTGGTCTGTGCAATCAATAGAATGAAGCAAAAGGGACAGGTCTCTTCTGAGATTTGAATATAAAAGATTATGGCTTCCGTCTTGGGTCCTCTTTCTTGGAATACTCACTGCAGGGACACTCAGGCAGCCTATGGAGAGGCCCATGTGGTGAGAACCTGACATTTCCAGCCAACCAACTTGTGAGGAGCTGAGACCCACCATAAGCCCCTGGGTGGGCTCAGAAGCAACCCACCTCCTAGCTGAGTTACCTACAACTTCGTTGGAGATTCTGAGCCAAAGCTATCCAGCTAAGTTTTCCTCAGATACCAAGATATACATGTTTGCCGTTTTAAACCTCTAAGTTTGGCATGGTTTGTTACTCAACAATAAATAAGTAACACTGCTTTGCATTAGTGTCTCTCATCTAATTCTAGAAATCAGGTGTTGGCTTTGTTGGAGAGAAGATATACATAATGCAAAGACAAGATTGGAGAAACAAGGTGGAATGTGTGCACGGTCTGGTCGTCATGTCCTGCTACCCTCCCTGGACACTCTGTGTCCTGAAGGAGGTGTCCTCAGACCAAGAAGACCCACTCTTCAGAAGAAGTTTCTGAATGCCTTTCATTTTCAGGAGGAGTCTGTCTGGGGAAAAACAAAGAAATGAAATAAAGAAGCTCTATGCAGAATTTTCGAAAAGGACAAAGTGGAGAAATGTGAAACATGAATGAGATCTACAGATATTCAGGCAAGTAACCTAGATGCAAGATAGCAATCCCTGAGGGTGAAGGAATTGTAAAGAAATTTAGATGAGAGTCTAGGTGATGCTTTATTTCAGAGAACTGTTTTCCTGTAGCTCCTTTTAAAAAAATTAAAAACAAGCTGCACCTGTGATTGCATTTAAAAGTTTTCCCAACAACTAGGAAAACAATGGTTAACAGCTGCCTTCAGAGTCTGGCAGTGTGCTAAAGGTTGGTCATGCGTACTGTGGGTTCATAGACCACTGCCCCTGCTCAGGGGTCAGTCCTCAATTGGTCGAGCCAAGGCTTGGCCTCACCCAATGCATGTGTGGGGGCTCATCTCACCACTTCATTTAGCATCCAACGGCCCTTGGAGACTAACAAAAAGTTAGTCTTGGGCTTAGATACCCAAGCCTGGTAGAAAAGCAGCAGAGCAAATCTGCAGGCCTAGCTGGGCATCCTTTCCCATTGGGGAGTCAGTTCAGGCTGGTGGCAGAATGTTGCCAACGGTGGAAAATAGAATCATCACTTGGCAAATGTCCTTAGAGGAGGAGATGAATGGACATGGAAGCTGGTGGTGAGAACTCTTCTTATGGCCCTTCCCACGATCCTTCTCTCCATGCCCTCACCTGGCACTGTCCCTACTGCCATACACCACACCCCAGGATGCCATCTCAGGCCTCAGAACCCCTTGATTTTTCTCCCCACTGTCCTACCCCATCCTCTATCCCCTGAGGTTCCCACCCCTGTGCCATCTTGAACCCCACTCCCAAGGCTGCATTCTGTAATCTCACTCGGTCACATAACTTAAGATCTCATGATCTCATTTAACCTTGCAAAACAGCCCTATGAGGTGAATACTATTCTTCTCTATTTTTTTTTTTTTTCAGGAGTTAAAACGGAGGCTGTGAGAGAAGGCGAGAGACTTGCGGAAGGTGACAGCCTGTTGACGGTGGCTGGGATTGAAAGCTAGAGCTGTCTGTCTCCAAAGGCTCTGCGTGTTCATTATTCCTGGTCTCTCCTGCCTCTGTCTGATTCCCATTCATGTTCCCACATGAAAAAGTCATTTCAAATGCTGCTGGAGAGAAATATTCCAGGAACCAAGCTTTAGAAAAGCAACATTCATTTGCTGATCATTTTTTCCTGGCACCTTCCCTGAGGGGACCAGCCTTCTTTCACTGGACGGCAGAGACCTATTATGTCAGGGGGAAGAGAGGCTCAAGCACAGCTGGGGAGCAGTTGTCTGCAGCGTGTCCTTGGGCGGCCTCGTTATGACAACAGGGCCCCCTTTGCTCCTTCTAGTGCTGAGTGTGGGGCAGAAACAGAGGCTCAAGTTTTCCCTTTGCTGATGATACTTTCATGCTACCTTCTGAGCAGTAATAAATCTCCTTCAGACATTCCCAGTTCTCCCTCCTGTTTTGAATTCTGGAGCAGTGTCCAGTTTCTGTTGGGGATGAAAGTCATGTGTGTTTTGAGACTTTTGCCCTCAAATCTCTCGTGTTCTGTAGTGAGACCAGGAGCTGTTAAGAAGGCGAAGATGATTTCACAGTAGTAGCTTGCACAAAAATGTCGATGACGAATAGGAAAATGACACTAATGGCATTAAAGAATAACCATTCACTCAACATTTGTTATCTGCCCACTCTCATGCTAAACATTTGGTATGTATTCACTCATCTGCTCTCCAAACAATACAATGAATTAGCTACTAATTATTATGACCCCATTTTTCAGATTAGAAAACTAAGAGAAACTTGCCCAAGGTCAAAACACTGTCAAGAAACAGAAGATTTCAGTTCAGATAGGCTGGATCCACTAAGCACTTATATGCTCTCACATTCAGAAATGATTAAGAGCTTGAAACTACAATCCGGGGGAAGATCATAGGTTATTCCTGGAGGAAATATCCAAACATAACTGACACGTTGGTTATTAAGATGATGACACATAGCCAGGGAAGGGAGGATGATTGCTTATAATAAGGTAGATATTCACAGAGAAGAAATGGCACCTGCACCTCACAGCCGATGAGCATCATGGAGAGAAATGGAGATACTGTCCAAGGCAGCTAATTAGAGACATTTAGACTAGGGCAGATCCCACTGTGAGCAGCAGTTCAGTGGGTCTCTGGACTGGCATTTAAGAACACTCACATGAGGCACAGGTGTTCTCCAATAAACTTAAAATCTGGTGAAAACTTTATATGTGTCTGCTTTAACTTATGTTCCCCTAAACCTCATCCCAGACTGAAATTCTTGCAAGGTCCATGCAGAAATCTGTTTCTCGCTCCTCTCTGTGCCAGCCCAGAATGCCTAAACGAAGTCTGGGAAAAGACCAATAACAGTCCTCCGGGGACAGGGAAAAAACAAAACCAAAACCAAAACCAAACAAAACTGAATTAGCAATTCAAGCAGGCGAAGGGACTGGTGTGCCAGTTTGCAAAATCATTCGGGTTCACAATTCTCTCCCCCATCCCCCCCACCGCGCCCCTGTTCTGAGCGTCTAGTTTCCGAAATATCCTGCTAATGCTTGCCAACCTTGCAATCTTTTCGAACGTCAAGTTTAAATATATTTCGAAGTGTCTCTGTCCTGTGACTCTCGGGGACTGAATGGTCCAGTGGAGATAATGCAGCCACTCGGGCCTACGGCTCAGCAGAGCCGAGCTGCTTCTCCATAAACTTGCCATGTGAATTCATGATGTCATCTGTTCCCTCCGAGTTAGGGCTCCGGAGCCCCAGACCACCCACGCAGGCAGCCTATTCTCTCCCCACGTTGTCAGGAGGGACCTGCCTTTATAAATGATTCGAGGTCTAAACGGAGGACGTAGCTTGAATTGTTATACAAAAGTGCTGCTGACCACAGTGATAAGCATTGGGACACGTTGATGGGGTGATTTTTTTCTTATTTGAACGCTGAAATTCTCTTTACTGCACACTAGAAGGGCCGAGAGACAGAGGGAGGCGAGGGGAGGCTTCAGAAGCAGGCCAGAAAATCTGGAATAGAATAGTAAGCAAGAGGGATAATCCATTTAAAAGATGGGGAGCCTGGATATATTGGGGCAGTAAGTAATTAGATCATCAAGGATATTGGATTCACGCATAGATAAGTTTTTCCCGATGACTGTTAGTTCTGGAAGGAAACTGTAGGGAGGGGGGACGTGTCCACATTGCTGAGAAATGAAGAAATGCATTTTTTGAAATTATTTGAAGGAAACCAAGGCACTTGGGGCTTTTGAGTATTTTTTATTAATCCTTGGTTGGGAAGGAGAAATGGCTTACTTGGGGCCACAGAGTGTAACGTGTCATGAAGGCTCACGCCTGCCAACCCAATCTGCCTTGATAATAAGGAATAGCACTGGGATTCTGGTAATGTGGCAAGGGATGGACCAGGAGGGGCTCTGTCTGCTCTTTTCCTCTGGGATAGCAAGAGAGTGAAGGATAGGGGCAGGGAAGGAAGATAATCAGAGCCTAAATGAGTAATCCTGGAGATGTTAATATCACTAGGTGGAAAGAAAAATTAATGTGAAAACTAAAATACCAGTTCTGCGATGTCTCCAGAAAAACAAGGCATCATCGATCTTCTCTGAGCCATGAATGCCTTTAGCAGTCTGCTGAAGCTTATGGATAAATCCTCAGAATAATGTTTTTAAATGAGTTAAGCAAAATGCAGAGAATTGCCAAGGCAATCAAGAATATCAAAATGCATGTATCAAAATATTTCTAAAATAATCGTC
>RCUC01130142.1:0-46711 GCA_003697995.1 Taxidea taxus jeffersonii | reverse complement strand
AAAAAGTCTTTGTTTTTAAGTAATCTCTACACACAATGTGGGGCTCAAAATTACAACCGTGAGATCAAGAGTCACTTGCTCTACCAACAGAGCCAGCCAGGTGCCTCAGAGTAATGATACTCCGAATGGCAGGACCCAGGTTTGAAGATATCATAGCCTCCCAAAACTACCTAAATGTCAAAGTCATAATTTCTTTACAAGTAAAGGTTGATCTTTTTGCCCTTTAGATTTTTATGGGAGACCAGATAATTCCATTCTTTAGATGCCCTCACACCAAAGTTTATACTAGCACAGAAATACTTCACACATACACAGTGGTACATAAACTACCTACCAGTAACTGGCAACGTTTTCAACAGCCCCAAGAGCTCTCTATCTGTGAGCTCTATCCCCATGCTTCTCAGTGCTTTGTGTACGTCCTTGGGTTCAACTTTTCCTCCTTTAAAAGATAGGAATGGTAACAGATGAGGATTGCCTACTGAATCCAACTGATGAAGTGTCTAAGCTTGTACTGGGTTATTTACAGTTATTAGATGTTATTTCTGTGTTCTAAATAAAATACTTATTTCTAATGCTCTTAATGACCTCAGAAGAATTAGCTCAGATCATAGTAAAGGAATATATAGGAGGCAAAGTGATCTAACTTGTGTAGAGGCAACTACCTACTCCAAATTTTATTATTATCATTAAAATCTGTTACTCTTTGCTTTGCCTGACTTGTGAGATAGATTATCTTCACTGCCCACATTATTTGTATCCCCGTCAAAGTTTCACCTTAAAATTTACTGGGTTACAGTAGATGTTAGTTAAATATTTTAAGCGAATGAACAGGTGTGTTGCCCATTGGAATGAGTCACAAAATAAAAATGAAGTTTCAGAGCATATAGAACTTGTTATAAAGAAAGAGCACCACAGCATTTTTGCCAAAACATAAATTATCCAATGTAATCTTCATGTCATTAGAATCAACTTTAATCATTAAAAAAGTAGAAGTTAAAGGTCAATGACAGAATAAGAAAATACAATCTTAAATGTGTAGGTGAATGTGAGGTATTTGCATTTTAGTTTTACATCTTTTCATAAAATATCTTGCTCACCTGTGAATTTCTTTATTTCTTCTAGCAGTTTATGCAGATCAGCCATCCCAAAAGCTAAAAAATAAGACATTAATTCAGACAGTTACAATTGCATACTGATTGAGAAAAATTGTTAAACAGAGCAAGAGAATTAATTTTTTTATGATTTGTTGTTGAAGACACATATGCAGATAAGCATGAAACAGAAAACTGCTGTCTAAAAATGTTTACTGTTAATTTCATTATTTATTCTCTGCTTTCTTTTAATATCTCAGCCTCTCCACACCATGGACATCTCCCTCCTCAGGCTTGTTCTCTTCACTTTCTACCACCTACTACACCAGATCCCCAGAACAAGAGCAAAAACTTCCATTTTGGCACTTTAAGTCTAGCTATTTCTCTGTTTAACACTCTCCAGTACTGACACTGCCAAATTAGCTTAGTTTTTTGCATTTTTAAAAAATATTTTATTTATTTATTTGTCAGAGAGAGAGAGAGAGAGCGCACGAGCACAGGCAGACAGAGTGGCAGGCAGAGGCAGAGGGAGAAGCAGGTTCCCTGCCGAGCAAGAAGCCTGATGTGGGACTCGATCCCAGGACGCTGGGATCATGACCTGAGCCGAAGGCAGCCGCTTAACCAACTGAGCCACCCAGGCGTCCCAATTTTTTGCATTTTTTAAAAAAGATTTTATTTATTTATTTGAGAGACAGATCCCAACTAGGCAGAGAAGCAGGCAGAGAGAGAGGAAGGGAAGCAGGCTCCCTGCTGAGCAGAGAGCCTGATGCGGGGCTCGATCCCAGGACCCTGGGATCATGACCCGAGCCGAAAGCAGAGGTTTTAACCCACTGAGCCACCCAGGCGCCCCTTTTGCATTTTTTTATAGTATATATGTTCATAACATACTCAAAGATTGTGAGTGCCTTTAAGTGAAAAGAATGTATGTATTCTGTAATTCACAGACATTCTAGCTCAATAAGTAGCATAATGCTATGTTTAGGCCAATAAGTAGCATAAAGCTTTGCACATAGTAATATTAAATACTTTAAAATTAAACAGTGAGATGGAATGTTCGAATTACAGAATTAAGCTCTTATATCAGGATATTTTTCCAGGATTGCAGATGCAGTATATTATAGGGCAATACCCAAAACATAGAAATTATGCATATTATTAGCATTTTCTTACCAAAAAAATACACTATTTATGACTATGGAATCCCATTCTTCCTTTGGGGTAGTTTCCAGTATGTCCTCTCAATACGCTGAGTTAACAGATTTGCCCCTTGGGGGCTTGTGCTACATGGACAGCACAAAGTCATTTTATTTAAAACTTCCAGTGAACTATCAGTTAACACCTACTGATTACCCTAACTGAAAGTCCTCGTTGAAAGCCTTGGATAGTGGCTAAACATATTACTAAATGAATTCAATTTCTCATTCATTCAACAAATATTTATAGAGTATCAAATATCTGCATACATGTGCAAGACACTGGTGGATACAGCAGTGAGCAACACAGACATGGCTCTTGTCCGCACAGAGTCTTCATTTATTACTTATTCCACTAAGCCTAGGTAAGAAGACAATTTTGATCTTTCTTTCAGCTTCTTCATCAGGACACATTTTCAGAAATCTCTCTTTTATTTTTTATTCTAAGATAGCAAGGAAAGTTTGTACTGATTTCACAGGATCAATAGCAAAGGTATAATGGATAATCATGTATATATGATGATAATGGGAATCATCGAGGGAAGCAGAATACTATTTATTTCATCTGGGTTTAATAAATACTTATCTTAGCTCCATATGTTCATAATATCCTCTAGCCTAAGGATTAAACCCAATAGCTTCTCAAATTTTTAACTGGACATCTCAGTCTGGAATTCAGTTATTTAATTTCATCTCTCAGAAAATAAATAGTTTGACCAATTTGTTGGCTAGGGTAATGTTTTAAAACTTTTTTTTCCATCCACAAGTATTTATTTTTTTTTTCTTCTTGGAAACTTCAATAAAATGATAGGAAAGGAATAAAAATGTAGGGGCACCTGGGTGGTTCAGAGGGTTAAGCCTCTACCTTCAGCTCAGGTCATGATCTCAGGGTCCTGGGATCAAGCCCCGCATCAGGCTCTGTGCTCAGCAGGGAGCCTGCTCCCCCCCAACTTGTGATGTCTGTCAAATAAATAAGTAAAATCTTTAGAAATGTAATCACTCACAAAAAACCTCAACAATATAGGAGGAGATACCAGTGAACAAGAAACTTCACAAATTTTTAGAAATTAGAAAGCAAGCAAGGTAGTGTTAACTAATTTAGCAGAGCTGAGGAAAGGAAATTATAATCTGAAAGCTTATGAGGGGTTAATAATAAAACATCATAATTGAAATGTCTCTGACAGATAGTAAACTGAAGTGAATAGGAAGTAAAGCAAATCCTTTCTGGAGGAATGAGTTTCATTTTAGGTTTCAAAGAATTCTCAGAGTAATTTTTCAGTGACACTTAACAGCATATAATAAATAACCAAACACATTGGGAAATAAGGACACCATAAGTGAGAATCAGAAGACGCAATAGTGAGAAAAAAAAGCCACAATCTGTCAATTGGAATTATGAGACCAAGATTATAAATAATTATGTAAACTTGAAAATATCTGCAGAAAACTAAAATATATGAGCTACTAGATTTGAAAGAAAACTAAGTCGAATTTCTGGAAATTGAGAATAAAAAACAAAAGAATACCCAACAAAATATAAAAAAGAATATAAACAACAGGGATACAAGAAATGAAATGAAGAGGTAAATAGCTAGATGCAATAGCAGACAAAACACTGAAAACTGAGGGTAGTGGAAGTCAGGTCAGGCAAAATCATCCAGAATGACCCACGGGAAGAAAAATATAGGAAATAATGGAGATGGGTTAAGTGTCACGGATGATGGAGGGAAAAGGTTTAATATACATTGAATTGAAGTTCTGGGGAGGGGGGAAAGCCTATGGGGTAGAGGCAATGTTGGAAGAGACAGTGGCTGAGAATTTTCCAGATCTGATGAAAGATTCCAATTCTCAGACTCAGAAGTCCCAAAGAATCCCAGGGAGAATAAGCGGAAAGAAATCTATTCCTATCTTCCACATTATAGTGAAACTTCAGAACTAAATAGAAATGTTTTAAAAGAAAAGAAAGATTATTCTCCAAAAACCAATAGATTCACAGCTGATTTCTCATCAGCAAAGTTATGAAGAAGAAGATAGTGGAATGATAACTTCAATGACCTGAACGAAAATAACTGCCCACCTATAATTTTAAACCAAGAGAAAATATCTTTCAAAAATAAGGGTAAAAAAAGACAACTGACAGAATGGGAGAAGATATTCACAAATGACCTATCAGATAAAGGGCTAGTATCCAAAATCTATAAAGAGCTTAGCAAACTCAACACCCAAAGAACAAATAATCCAATCAAGAAATGGGCAGAGGACATGAACAGACATTTCTGCAAAGAAGGCATCCAGATGGCCAACAGACACATGAAAAAGTGCTCCACATCACTCGGCATCAGGGAAATACAAATCAAAACCACAATGAGATACCACCTCACACCAGTCAGCATGGCTAAAATGAACAAGTCAGGAAATGACAGATGCTGGCGAGGGTGTGGAGAAAGGGGAACCCTCCTACACTGTTGGTGGGAATGCAAGCTGGTGCAACCACTCTGGAAAACAGCATGAAGGTTCCTCAAAAGGCTGAAAATAGAGCTACCCTACGAACCAGCAATCGGACTACTGGGTATTTACCCTAAAGATACAAATGTAGTGATCCAAAGGGGCACGTGCACCTGAATGTTTATAGTAGCAATGTCCACAACAGCCAAACATAGAAAGAACCTAGATGTCCACCAACAGATGAATGGATAAAGATTTTTAACGAATATGAGGAGTATATTTCTTGGTAAATAGAGTAAGAAAATTAGAAAACTATTTTTTAAAAGATTTTATTTATTGACTTGAGAGAGAGAAAGAGAGTATGCAAGCAGGGGGAGGGAGAGGGACAAGCATACTCTGTGCCCAGCACAAAGCCCAATGTGGGGCTCCCTCCCAGGACCCTGAGATCATGATGTGAGCCAAAACCAAGATGTTTAACTGGCTTAGTGATTGAGGCACCCCTAGAAGGCTATTTTTTAAATGTATGTATGTTATGTAATCTCTACACTCAATGTGGGACTCAAACTCACAACCCTGATATCAAGAGTTGCATGCTCTTCTGACTGGGTCAGCCAGGTACTCCTAGAAGACTATTTTATTTTGGGACGCCTGGGTGGCTCAGTTGGTTAAGCGGCTGCCTTTGGCTCAGGTCATGATCCTTGCTCAGCAGGGAGCCTGCTTCTCCCTCTGCCTCTGCCTGCCTCTCTGTCTGCCTGTGCTCGAGCTCTCTCTCTAATAAATAAATAAAATCTTTAAAAAAAAAAGAAGACTATTTTATTTTATTTTTATTTATTTTTCTTGTTATGTTCAGTTGGCCACTGTATAGTACATCATTAGTTTAAAAATTTTTTCTACATCATTAGTTTTTGATGTAGTATTCAATGATACGTTAGTTGCGTATAACACCCAGTGCTCATCACAACACATGTTCCTCCTCAATACCCACCGCTTGACTATCTCATCCTCCTACCCCTCTCCACTGTGAAATCCTCAGTTTGTTTCCCAGAGTCCATAGCCTATCATGGTTCATCTCCCTCTCTGATTTATCCCCCTTCAGTTTTCCCTCCCTCCCCTATGGTCCCCCGTACTATTCCTTATGTTACACATATGAGTGAAACCATATGATAATTGTCTTTCTCTGCTTGACTTATTTTACTTAACATAATCCCCTCCAGTCCCATCCATGTTGATGCATATGGTGGGTATTCATTGTTTCTGATGGCTGAATAGTATTCCATTGTATATATGGACCACATCTAGAAGATTATTTTAAAGAGAATGTAAAACATTGCTGTTTAAAAGTTCCTAATGTAGACCAGGAGGGAATAACATAAGCCAGTGCCAAAAGACAGGGAGAAGGGATCAGGAAATTGGTATATCATATAGGTATAGAGGAACTGTTAGTTCACAACCTTGAAAGCTTCCTGGATGAAATCTAAAACTGGCCCCCATAAATAGAGGGCAGAGAGAGACCAAAGAAAGAGGCAGATCATTCTTGATTGGTAGGTGGCAGATTTAATAAGCAAGGAAATTTACATACAAAGCTTCTCCTGGGTGGCTGCAGGATGAGTAGTTCTCTGCATCTACTCTCCTGAACCTTAAAAGTTCACATAGAGGCCCTAACTGGGTTTGGTCATGTATACTGCCCAGATGGCTTCGAAACACATTGCTCCCTCCAGACTGCATCCTTAAACATGGCTCCCACTGTAAGAATGGTGGGCAGAGCATATTCCAGGGACAAGGGAGGAAGTGAGAAGCCTCTGGTTGCCTGGGTCCAGCTCAAGGGTCAACCAGTACTCACACCCTTTTGGTTACCTCCTCTAAAGGAATGTATAGCTGGGTGACAAGAATTTTTTTTTTCTAATCTTTTTCAAGTTTTTATTTAAATCCACTTAGCTAACATACTGTATAATACTAGTTTCAGGTGTAGAATTTAGTGATTTACCACGTTCATACAACACCCAGTGCTCATCACAACAAGTGCCCTCCTTAATACCCATCCCCATTTAACCCATCTGCCCGTTCACTTCCCTCCATCAACCCTCAGAAAACAAAATCCCTTTGTTTTCTATAGTTAAGAGTCTGTTTTCTGGTTTGCCTCTCTCTTTGCCCCACCATGTTCATCTGTTTTGTTCCTTAAATTCCACATCTGGGTGTAATCGTGTGGTATTTGGGTGACTAGACTTTTTTTTAAACTTCTTTTTAAAAATTAACATATAATGTATTAATTTGTTTCAGGGGTACAGGTCTGTGATTCATCCGCCTTTCACAATTCACAGCATTCACCATGCACATACCCTCCCCAGTGTCCATCTCCCAGCTACCTCTTCCCTCCCGAGCACCTCCCCTCCAACAACTCTCAGTTTGTTTCCTGAGATTAAGAGTCTCTTATGGTTTGTGGGTGACAAGACTTTTAAAAGATATTTAAATCGTGTAGTTAATCTGGAATTAGCGACCCGTTCTGTGTGGGTAATAAGCCCTCTTTCAGCTTCTTTCAAGTAAATATTTATCACCTGTAACTCACTCTAACACATGTACCATGTACCCTGAGATTAATGAAAATACACAGTCAAAATGTCCTTTTACGTTTAAAGAGTTAAAAAGTCATATTAGCATCCAAACAGATCTAGTTTCAGGAATTCTCAGACATAAGCTTATAAATCTAAATTTCCCTTAAAAGGTCTCTAATATCTATGATGCTCACCATCAGTTGGTAGCTTTTGTGACAAATCTTTAATCTTCTCATCTGGGAGCTTGACTTTCATGTTTTCTAAAATTTGTTCCAGGTTACTAACATCAACCTTCCCACCTAAAGAAAGAATCAGGAACACAAGAGGAATGTAATGACTTTCCTGAAGGAGAAAATCTCAATGAATCCCCATGCACCATGGCTAGCAGCAAAAATATCAATGACTCCACACTCAAGTGTACCACAAAGGTGGACAAAATGAAATTAGAATTATAACCTCTTCCTTGCTCTTGAGGACAGTCTTACTAAGTACAAATTCATCTCCAGTGAATTATGATGGTAGAGACAACAAATTGAAAACTTCTTTCTGGTAGGTGGGGCATAAATGCTCAGTTTAGTTCTTCTAGTCAGTGAAATGCCCTGAACAGCTGCCAATTTTTACCTTGCATTTTCCATGTAGACCCAGATTTAAATCTGCTCTTAAGCTAAATTTGATAAAGACCAAACTTACTAAGCAGCAAAAGAAAAGATTTTGAACACAGCATCTATATTCAAAATAGCAAAATCAGTTCAGATGAGAGGTGGTAAGATCCACAAGAGAAGAGCCAAATGATAATACAAATATGAGGCAGGAGAACCGTATTTATCTTTCTTTTCATCATGTTACTTACGATTGAAAGATTTCACATCATCTAGCAATCTATTTTTGTATACATTTCCATAATCTGTAAGAAAAGGCACAATTGATATCACAGATAAAATGCTTATAGATATTTAAAGAGAACAAATGTATCATTTCACAAAGATACTTTTAAATGATGCCTTAGAGGTAACTTTGATTTTTACCCTCCAGCGAATCTGGAACTCTGAGAAAACTCTCAGGGTGCTGAGTCTGACTGAACGCAAAGCCAGTAACTGGAGGCAAACGCCCTAAGGGAATGTGAACACATCTTTCTTTCACTTTCTTTGGCTTTCCCTTCTTTCTCCTACTCCTTTCTACTCCTCCCACTCTTTTTTACATCTCTCAGCTTAACTTTTAGTTTTGAAGGTGACAACAAGAAAATTTTATGCCCAAAGGCAAGCAAATAGTTGCTGATTCCCAAAGAAAGAACTAAATTACACTTTCCAAAGGAAGAACAAGGCCATGCTAAAATTTCTTAGACATTCTTTTGTGGTTGTTTTAAAATTAAACCATGGGGGCGCCTGGGTGGCTCAGTGGGTTAAAGCCTCTGCCTTCGGCTCTGGTCATGATTCCAGGGTCCTGGGATCAAGCCCCGCATCCGGCTCTCTGCTCGGTGGGAAGCCTGCTTCCCTCTCTCTCTCTGTCTCTGCCTGCTTCTCTGCCTACTTGTGATCTCTGTCAAATAAATAAATAAACAAAATCTTTACAAAAATAAAGAAAAATAAAATTAAACTATGTAATAAATACAGCTTTTTAAAAAAAGTTGTCTTAAACACAAAGGATCAACTTCCCTTGAAAGCTCTAATAGTATTTGAAATGCTTACCATCAACTGGAAGACTTTTTACTAGTTCCAGGTATTCTTGAGGTGTGAGTTCTATCCCAATATCTTCTAAAATATTTTTCAGATCTTTGACATTAACCTTTTCTCCTTTAAAAAGGAGAAATGGCAAGTATAGTTAACAATATTATGTAAGTATCTAAGTATTAGAGTATTCTAATTATCTAAGTATTCAAAAAAATGAAATAAAATTGTCCACATTTATAAATCACCATCCCCAGCCGTTAGATGAAAGACAAAGGTACAGTAAGACTTGCCCAGTGGAGTATAGGGCAGGCAGAGAATTAGGATTTACTCCCTTGACCCTAGGGAAAGATGCACTTTCATAGCATTGGAGCTAAGAAAGCATAATTCTCAGTAAACTGTGGATTTAAGTAATTATTGTCTTGTAAATTAGAATGTAAAGGTTAACCTAATATTGCTCTCTGCTCCAAAAATTATTAGATTATTTGGCCAATATCCTAATTTTTACTTCAAATATTATTGTGGTAATCTAGATCAAGGATTAGCACACTTTTTCTGTAAAGAGACAGATAGTAAGTATTTTAGAATTTGCAGGATATAGTGCCTCTGTTGCAGCTACTCAACTTTGCTACTGTAGCACAAAAGCAGCCATTAATAATGCAATTCCAATAAAACTTTATTTATAAAAAGAGGCAGGGGACTAGATTTGCTGTGTGGCCAGTAGTTTGTTTTTCCCTGATACAGATTTTCAGCTTTTCAGTGGTAAAGATCAGAAGCATTATTATTGGTATTTTAGAGGATATAGGACTTGCTACGGAGAAATGAGGAAAAAAATTTAATCCAGATAATCCAGAGACTGACTCTGGACAACTAGACACAAGCACCTGTAACAACATCCTTGTAGCCACCATCGAGGTGAGAAAGAGAACACTGATAACACTCGGGGGGGGTCTCTCATCTTCTTTTCCAGTCCCTATCTACACTCTTTCTCTAGAGGTTATCACTATCCTGACTTTTTGGACAGGGATTTTTTTTGCTTTTTTTTACACATTTCTCACAATTATCTTTCAAAAAACAAGTTAAAGAACCCTCACATTATTAGGGTTAGGGAACATTGCACATCATTTATGAAAGCATTTTTATAGAGGCAAATGAAGCAAAATGAAAGACTATGTTGTTATATAGGTAATAAAATTATGATTTTTTAGAAAGAAAAAGAGGAAGGAATATAAAATTCAGGATAGTGTTATCTCAAAAAGTGGGAAGGCATGGTAAAAGGAGATGAAAGCAACCATGTGTTGATGCAATGATATTGGAAATAGTCTAGTTATTTTGTTGAGGGGGAGTCATGGAAATTAGTAAAACACTTATAGATTTATGTGTTCACTGAAAAGACAAGATGGGAAAATGTCATTAAAGAATTAGAATTTTAATCTTTATGATAACTTTTTAACTTGCCTATAACTGCTGTCACATCACTCATCACTTTTTTCAGAGAAACATTTCCATCAGCTGTAATACAAAACATAAAAAAGGCAGACAATGACACAAGACAGGAAAGCTGTGACGTAGAGGCAAGTGAAAGTCCATATATTCTATTAAATAATTGTGTTCACCTTAAATTTATATTTCCTGGTTTAAGCGCTTGATTCCTTATTAGTAAGGACAATGGCGTTTGGCTCATGTCCCTTGAACACAGGGTCTGACTATGAAAAACGTATTACCTCCAGTTCTCAGGTCTTCAGAGACTTTCTTGTAAGTATGGCAAAAGAGATCTTCCATAAAGGTCAATTCGTCTTGTTTTGTTTGTTTTTGGTGAACCTTACATCTAACCCAGATACTAAGCCAGGGGCTTCACATCTTCCATCTATTCACAATAAGCTTTTCTCAAGTGTTTCAACTGTCTCAGTATGGTTGTGACATGGGCTTATTATATATTTGAGGAAACATTAATGATCTATTAGTTCCTATCATGGATAGTTTCCTCTCAATTATTTCGGGCTATCTTGGTTAGGCATTCATTCATTTCCCCCACTGTTCCCATGTTTGTTTCTCTCTACCGTTCTCTGGCATGACATCAACTGTGAATATCCTCTCAGCAGTAATCATTGTGAGTAGGGTGATAATTTCAGATGAATACAGATGAATTCAGATGAATACAGATGAATACAGGATTTCTTTTTACCTTAAGGCCAAGTTCTTCATGATTCTTAAAAATATCTTAAACTCATCAAATCAATCTAGTTTTAGAAATTCTTATGTATGATCCCAAGATTCTAAGCCCTCTCCTAAAAGGAAAAATAATTGTTTACAATGCTCACCATCCATAGATTGCTTTTGTAGCACACTTTTAAGCTCCTTATTTTTGAGCTTGATCCCCATGTTTCGCAGAACTGTATTCAGATTACTGACATTAATCTTTCCTCCTTAGAAAGGGATGGAGATGTAAGAAAAAAACCAATAAAGATACAATATGAAAAATATTTCTTGTACTGATAAGTTAATTTCAATAGGCTTGGCTCCTGGTTAGAGTTTTAACTGGAATTACCTTATTGGAAAGTGATTTGGCAATAACTATCATGATTCTTTAAAATATTCATAACTCTAAGCCCACTAATTCCACTTTTGGGAATGCAGAAAAAGCTATGCAAAAGGGGAAGGGAAATGTTCATTATAATCTTACTTGTAATAAATAAAGAAAGAAAGAAAAAGAAAGAAGGAAAAAAAAGAAAGAAAGAAAGAGGGAAAAAAGGAAGGGAGAGAGGAAGAGAGGGAAGGAAGAAGGAAGAACCATAATTTAAATTTCTAATGACAGGGTATTGGTAAGTAAACCATTATATCTTCATTCCACAGAAAACGACATAGCCATAGCTGTTACAAAAGGTGATTGCCACAGGAAAAAAATTGATTTAAAAAAATTTTTTTATAGCCATATAATATATTATTAGCCCCAGGGGTACAGGTCTGTGAATCGCCAAGTTTATACACTTCACAGCACTCACCATAGCACATACCCTCCCCGATGTCCATAACCCAATCACCCTCTCCCGACACCCCTCCCCCCAGCAACCCTCAGTAAAAAAATGTTATTTTATAGGGTGAAGTTGTATCATGCGGTCGTTTAATATATATGAATTAAAATCATATACCTAGTAAAAATATACATAAAACGAACAATGTAAACAATGCATGTGACTCTCTCTGACACTCCACAGTCAGCAAGCACATAAATAGAGTGAACCTCAGATGGACAACATCAGTTTATTATTCCATCATATGCATTCATTTCCCCTAAACCTATTATACTATATAATAACTATATACTATATATTATATATAATGTTATATATAATATATAGTATATATATATAAAACTATCTTAAGTCAATATGATTCTAATGTTGGATGTAGTTTTAATATTGTGGCCCTTAGGTAAATTAGATTAATTGCTTAACTATAGGAATAACAGTGTATTCCATCACTGCAAGAAAAAGTGACTATGTTTGACTTATCAAGACTGGTATGTTGGTGTCTTTTACAGAGACTTCCAGTGGAATTTCAGAGCACTTCTGACTCGATGAGATTATTGTTAGTTTAATTATGTAGGGCTTCAGAATATTAAGATTGGTAGCAATTAGATAGTAGGATTATAGATGATTTTTTTCTTTAATTTATATTTAGTGGGCATATGGCACCTTTTATATTGAAAAAATAGAAGAGGGACACCTGGATGCCTCAGTCAGTTAAGTGTCTGACTCTATTTCAGCTCAGGTCATGATCTCAGGGTGATAAGAATGGAGCCTGTTGGGGCACCTGAGTGGCTCAGTGGGTTAAGCCTCTGCCTTCGGCTCAGGTCATGATCCCAGGGTCCTGGGATAGAACCCCGCATCGGGCTCTCTGCTGGGCAGGAAGCCTGCTTCCTCCTCTCTCTCTCTGCCTGCCTCTCTGCCTACTTGTGATCTCTGTCTGTCAAATAAATAAATAAAATCTTAAAAAAAAAAAGGAATGGAGCCTGCTTAGGATTCTCTCTCTCCCTCTCCTTCTCCCTCCCCCCCTGGCACTCTGTTAAAAAAAAGAAAAAATAGAAAAAAACTAGCAGTTCACAGCTAAGCATTATGATGCTTATTTTCAGCACTATAAAGTTTAATAGTCTAATTGGACCTATCCAAAAGTACATAGAAAGACAATTGTGGAGATCCTTAGGACTGATTCCTTTGAGTCTCACACTGGGATCAAGTGTATATAGCACCAAAAAAAAGAGAAAGACTTTAAGAGTCTCATGCTCTACCGACTGAGCTAGCCGGGCACCTAAGAGAAAGACTTTAAGATTAATATATAGAAGGAATGGCAGAGGAATCATGATCTAAGAACTAGGAAAAAATATAAATACAGAGATTAAAAATCTCAATTTTATATACTTTCTCATTATATTTCTTACCCACCTTTGAAAGACTTCAAAGCTGATAGCAATCTGTTCTGAAAAACTTTCTCATCATCTGTAAGAAAAGGCACAGTTCGGGACACAGAATGAGTCACAAATAGAATATAAGGGTCAGAGTTTCCTTTGTGTGACTAACTTTAGAAACCCATCCACTTTCACCTTCAAATCATGATGGAGTTAAGCAATGAAAAAATTCTCAGTTTGGTGCAGAGTGATACATAGTGTAGAGGTAAAGCCTGGGTTCAAATTCTTATTCTGCTGCTGCCAGCTTTGTGGCCTTAAGGAAGAAACTGTGGCCTTTCTGTACCACAGTTTCCTCTACTTTTATGAAATGGGCATAAGGTGCCGTCATTGTGTGTGATGAGGACAAAACTTGGCACATCATTAGGGCTCAACAAATGTTAGCTGTTATTGTTACTAGATCCAGTAATCCATCCACTAATCACACCCCCAATATGAAACCGCTAATTCAAAGGGATAGATGCACCCCCATGTTTATAGCAGCATTATTTATAATAGCCAAATTATGGAAGATGCCCAAGTATGTAGTGATAGATAAATGGATAAAGAAGATGTGGTATATATGTATACTATATTATATAGAGAGAGCATATATATGTTTATTATACAAGTAGAATATTATTCAGCTGTAAAAAAGAATGAAATGTTGCCATTTGCAGTGGCATTCATGGAGCTAGAGAGTATTATGCTAAGTGAAATAAGTCAGCCAAAGAAAGACAAATACCATATGATCTCACTCCTATGTGGAATTTAAGAACCAAAACAAGCGAAGAAAAAAAAAAGAGAAAGAGAAAATAGGAAACAGACTCTTAATTACAGAGAACAAACTGCCGTAGGTGGGGTGATGGGTGAAATAGGTGATGGGGATTAAGAAGTATACTTGTGGGCACCTGGGTCACTCAGTCAGTTAAGTGTCTGACTTTGGTTCAGATCATGAACTTGGGGTCCTGGGATTGAGCCCCGTGCTGGGCTCCTACTCAGCAGGAAGTCTACTTGTCCTTTTCTCTCTGCTCCTCTCCCTGTTTATGCTCTCTCTCTCAAATAAATAAATAAAATCGTAAAAAAAAAGAAGTACACTGGGTGATGTAAGGAATTGTCGAATGACTATATTGTACTATATTATATGACACTGTATGTTAGCGGCATTGGACTTAAAATAAAAACTTAATAAAAAAATAAATTGAGCATAACAGAGGGAGGCGTTTTCAGGATTTAGCTCTGGGAGGGATAAGGATTAGGAAAAGGGAATCCCAGGGGCAATGCAAGGAAAACTGACTCTGGGAGAGAACAGAAATTTATGAGGACTTCTGCAACGTTACTGAGAGAGACAAGATGTAAATCCTTCTTTCCTCTCCCTTTCAAAATCATCAATAACATCTTTCCCTAACACTGATTTTGAGGAAAAGGGTTCTTTTGACAGCTGAATTTTGTACTTGAATTGGCACAGAGTAATAGACTGTTCACATGGAAGCAAGAGCTGAAGGACAGGTGCCCAAACATATGTCACTTTAAAATATAAACATCACAAGCAAACATATGTCACTTTATTTTATTTCTTTTTAAAGGCTTTTTTTAAAAAAAGATTTTTATTTATTTATTTGGCAGGCAGAGATTGCAAGCAGGCAGAGAGGCAGGCAGAGAGAGAAGGAGGGGAAACAGGCTCCCTGCTGAGCAGAGAGCCCGATTCGATTTGGGGCTCCATCCCATGACCCTGGGATCATGACCTGAGCCGAAGGCAGAGGCTTTAACCCACTGAGCCACCCAGGCGTGCCCATATGTCACTTTAAAATATAAACATCATAAGCAAAAACTGAACTTTCTGGAGGTTGCAGATGCAGCTCACCATCAACTGGTAGTGATTTTTGTAGATCAAGACATTCCTTATCATTGACTTCTATCCCCATGTCTCCAAGAACGTTTTTTAGATCAGTGACATCAATCTTTTCTCCTTTGAAAATAGAGTGTTTATAGGTGAAAATTTTAGAAATTAATAACTCAATATTATGGAGGTTCAAAACCTCCAAGTTTTTGACCTTTATGATATATGTATTTTAAAATATACTTAAAACAGCTTTTATGGCACCATTCCCAATTTGAGGTTAAAGAGCAAAGGTAAAAATGGGATGTAGAAATAGTGTATCATTAGAAATCAAAGCAAACTTGTTCCTAAATTATCAATACAAGAAAGTCTCTCATAGTTTGGGGGATAATTTATAGAATAAAATCTAGTTACCAAACTGGATAATGAATTGCCAAAAGAAATAATTATGGCAAGAGATCTTATACTGACTTATGGAACTAAGTGTTCACAAAATCCACATTATCTTGAGCTTTACAAAGCTTACCTTATTTATTCATATGTTTACCTAAAATTTATCTATTTACATGTAGGCAAAGACATATATGTATATGAGAAAAACATCTCTACAGTATATAGGACTTGTTATTAAAAACAAGTCCTGTAGTTTATTTTTAAAACAGATAATTCAAGATCAAATGGATTTTATCAGGCAGAAATATTTTACAATAACTGGGTAAGATGGCAAAATTAATATGACCAATAGACTACTGGGATAATAACGTTTAAAATATAATTTATTATGAAGCATTAGGGCTTCAGTATTATAGAAACTCACCTGTAAAATCTTTCATTTTCAGTGTCACACTTTCCAGGTCAACCTTCCCATCAACTGTAAGACAGAGCAAAGACCAAGAATGAGACTGTTCCTTCTGCTTTCTCTACCTATGACACCTGTTCCCCAACTAGAATGTTGATATCATCTTGAATTTTAGTTCTAGACTACTAATTTTTCATCTTACTTACTTAGGTATAAGGGTAAGTTTTTAATTATTTATTTATTTTATTTTTAAAGGATTTTATTTATTTATTTGACAGAGAGGAAGAGAGAAAGTACAAGCAGGGGAGCAGCAGGCAGAGGGAGAGGGAGAAACAAGTTCCCTGCTGAGCAGAGAGCCCCATGCAGGGCTTGGTCCCACGACCCTGAGATCATGAGCCAAACCAAAAGTCAAACGCTTAGCTGATTGAGCCACCCAGGTATGCCTTGTCTTTATATTTGAATGACATCTTAGCTGTATATAATTTTCGTTGCCACACTTTCTTTTTCAAATTTGTGGACATTCTTCCATTCTTTTCTGGAATTAAATGTTAGTTTGGAAACCTATTGCCTCCCCTCCCCATCTATTATGTGCTTTCTAACATCTGTATGTTTGAAGAATTCCTATTTTTCCTCAATAAATAAACTGGGAATTACTTCACTATAGAATATTCCGGATCAACATTTTCTGCAACTGGTGTTGTGTCTTTGATCTGCATTCACTCCTTCATTTTAGAAAACGTTTTTTTCCTTAAACTAGATTTGATTTAAAAATTTTTACTTGCTATATTCTCTATTTTAAAGATATTTGATATTCTTAAGTTAGATCACTTTGTGAATTATCCATATATACTAGATTTTTGAGAGAGAGAGAGAGAGAGAAAGAGAGAGAGAGAAGTTATCTATCCGATTTGCTTCACTCTAGATCTGGGCATTTTAGTGAGAAACCTCTGGATTTTACTAGGCTGATTTCTTTCTTTTTTTTTTTTTTTGAAGATTTTATTTATTTATTTGACAGAGATCACAAGTAGGCAGAGAGGCAGGTGAGAGAGGGAGAAGGGGAAGCAGGCTCCCTGCCAAGCAGAGAGCCCAATGTGGGGCTCGATCCCAGGACCCAGAGATCATGACCTGAGCTGAAGGCAGAGGCTCAACCCACTGAGCCACCCAGGCGCCCCACCAGGTTAATTTCTGAGGGAGGAGAAAGGCTAAGAGGAGTCTAGTTGTGTTATACTACTGTTTCTACTCAAAAAACTTTTATCTCCTTGGTTGTCCTCATTAAACATTTATGGCATTAGGCTGGCCTCCTTTTATTATTTGATTGGTGCTGAATTTCCTTTGCTGATTTTTTACTTTTTTGTTCTTGTTGTTCAATTTGTTAGATATTGGAGGAAAGAAAAACTAGACGGATTTTGGTTTCTTTATCATCTTAAACTGAAATCGTCTGGATCAGTAAGTATTAAATAAACAGTTCCTTGAAGATTTGAAAGAATTTATTCTTAAAACTCTCTGGGCCTGTCACCTTTTATTAGAGTGATGGGTGGTGGTGGGAAATTGACAGATGTAATTATTTGATAGTTTTTTTCAACTGTCATTATTGGCCTACATATTTTTCACTTCTTCTTTGATCAATATTGGTAATTTATTTCTTTTACTTTGGAAAAATGTTCATTTTATTAGTATAATTAACATATTAATCTCATGTTATGATATTATGTTATACATAATATCTTATAATAATAGTATTATTATACTCCATATCCACAGTTATATCTCTTGAAATGCTTAGTGTTTCCCCTCTATCTCTTTCTAGTCTTTCTGACTATATCTGAACAACCAAGTTTAATCATTCTTCATCACAGACTGTTCTCTTACTTACTGCTTAATGTTTTTTTTAAACGTTTCACATTCTATTTTCCTTTTCTTCTTCATGCTTTGACCTAAGAATGGTTTGTCAGAACTCTTACTAATTTTCATTATTCATAGAATACTCTGTTAATGAAGAGTCTGATGTGCTTTTATTTGAGACCTACATTCAGCTATATGCTTTTAAAAATGTTCTGTTGAGGGGTGCCTGGGTTGGTTCAGTCAGTTAAGCGGCTGCCTTCAGCTCTGGTCATGATCCAGGTGTGCTGGGATTGAGCCCTAAGTCGGGCTCCCTGCTCAGCAGGGAGCTTGCTTCTTCCCCTCCTCAGACCCCTCCCCCCAGTTTGTTCTCTCTCTCAAATACATAAATAAAATCTTTTAAAAAATGTCCTGTTGGTACTAAATAAACACTATCACTGTTCTATTGATATTCTAAAACCCAAGCTGTCCTAAAGGGAATATATTTTTATGTACAATGCTCACCATCAACTGGTAGGTTTTGTGAAAAATCTTCAAATTCTTTATGTGAGAGCTCAGTCCCCATATTTCTCAGAAATGTGTCCAGGTTATTCATATCAACCTTTCCTCCTTAGGAGAGACAAAGATAATAAAAACAACCAGGATGTGGAAAAATCCATTAGTTCATGTATATTATGGTTCTAACTTTACATATGAAGACATTAAAGCCCAGTAAGACCTAGCCAAGCGTACAAGGAGGATCAGCATTAAAACTAGATGTAGAGTCTCATCGTTTGACTCTATCTTTTGTTCATATCAACATAGTACAAGTTCTAAAAGGGCTGGGTAATTTTCCAGGGATTTATGGCATATATAACATATCCATAAATATTAGAAAATATATACATATATAATTTTTAATGTAATAATAAGTTAATGTATATGAAAAATAAGAGAATATCTCAGATGTATCTGCTTTCTCATTATACTTCTCACTCACTTTTAAGAGTCTTCACACCATCCAGCAACCTTTTTTGGTACACCTTTCCTTCAGCTGTAAGAAAAGGCATAATTCAGGTGAGAGAAAAATAGTAAGGGGGATTCACTGAAACAATAAATATCCTACAGTTCTTTCCCTAATTCCATAATTTCAAAAAGAGAGACTTCTTAATGATTTTTCTGAAATTTACCTGGTTTATTCTCAAATAATAACAAAGTTTGTTTGGAGAAAGATTTTAATGAGGCAAATTTATTCACTCTTGCATTAAAGGCAAGGATTGTGGCTTAAAACTTATAAAGCATGTATCTCATTTGATTTACATTTATTGCTGATTTCTTTCCTAACACTCCTTATTCTTCCATTTTTACATCTTTCCATTTTCAGGAATATTAATGGAACCGAGAACAACAATACATATACATTATTGGCAGGATTAAGTGAGAGAGCTATTGCCCACCATAATAAAAACTAAATGACCCAAATTTTCTTTGGCAAAAATCAAATAATTAAAAAGAAAG
The DNA here is from genome assembly GCA_003697995.1 of Taxidea taxus jeffersonii. NCBI lineage: Eukaryota > Metazoa > Chordata > Mammalia > Carnivora > Mustelidae > Taxidea > Taxidea taxus. The sequence goes on along the minus strand of RCUC01130142.1, from coordinate 27,353 downwards.
TTGCATTCTAGAAGAAAAAGTTTTAAAAAATGATTAAACAAAACAAAACAACCTGGTAACAATCTGGTATCATTTTAGAAGAAAATCCTACAGTCAAGCACTCTAAAGCTCCTTGAAGTACACACAGTATATTTTAAATCCTTACCATCAAGTGGTAGAGTTTTTACTAAGTTAAAGTATTCCTTGTCTGTGACTTCCACTTTCATGTCTTTCAGAACATCATATACATCACTGACATCTATCTGCTCTCCTAGAAAAGACAGAAATTGTGACAAAGAAGAATTTGGGAAGAACACAATAGTGAGTTATTACAATCAAATGCTGTTAACTAGCAATATTTTCACTCATGTGCCATTAAGACAACTTCATGGGTAGTTAAAAATCATGTATTCTATAACAAACAAAAAATTAAAATTCATTATCACCTTGAGTGATTATATAAATACATAAAAAATAAAACAAATAATAATTTGGTTCTTTCCTTCACAAAATAGAAATGTAGGTAATTTTCCTGGTAGTTTGAAATTATAATAATGTTAGGAGCAGTAGAATATTAGGCACATAAGTCTATAAAGGTACATAGATTATATGCTTATATGAATATAATATACACATAAATGCACATAGTTGATGCTTATTAGAAATTGTTCCAAAAATAGGGCCTTGGGCTTCCCCAGTAATTTTTGTTTTGTATTATTTTTATGGTAAATAATCTTTTGATTATTATAAATAGTTTTATACTTTTATAACTTTAGGAAGGGAAAACAATTTTGGTTTAATTAAGTCTTTTGGTTTAAATCAGTGGAAAGTAAATCTCTGAAAGCTTACTGTCTAGAATACTAAACTTTTAATCAATAAATTAGGTATGTTGCATATTTCCAAATGTATGTCTAGTATGGATATTTCTTTTTATTTATTCTGCTTAGGAGTCACTTGGCTTCTTTAGATTGGCACTATTTATCTGTTCTGGAAGGTTCTTTTCAAATATTGCCTCTGTCTTGCTCTCTTTATCTTTTTTTCCTGGAGTTCTAGATATATGTAAGATTTTCTTATCTATCCTTGGTGTCTCATAATCTCTCCTTCATATTTCTCATTTCTTTGTCTTTCTGTGCTATATACCTTGTAATTTCTTAAGTTCCTTAGTTGTTTCTTCAGCTGCTTATAAATTACTGTTAAAATCTTCAAGTGTTTTAAATTTTTACTATTTTCATTTCTCAAAGTCTATTTGGTTGTTTATCAAATCTGCTTGCTCTTTACTCAAGTGTACTCAAGCCTCTCTTTTAATTATTAAATCATATTAAGCATGCTTATTTAATAATTTTTGGTCTGATAATTCCAAAATCTAAAATCTTCACTGACCTGATTCTGCTAAAGGTTGTTCAGACAGGTATCTTACTCATAGTGTTTCATTTCCATATATATTTACTAATTTTAAACTATGAATGCTCTTTATGTGAAATTCTTTGTTTTGAGAAGAAGAGTATCCTTCAAGACAGGAGTCAGACTGATTCATTCTGATGTGCAGTGAGGTTAGGCCAGGCTTCAGGAGCAGTAACACAGTGTATCAATAGTATTCATTAAAAGACTCATTGCAAGAGATCCTTAATCTCATGCAACAAACTGAGGGTTGCTGGGGTGTGGGCGGGAGGGATAGGGTGGATGGGTTATGGACATTGGGGAGGGTATGTGCTATGGTGAGTGCTGTGAAATGTGTAAGCCTGATGATTCACAGACCTGTACCCCTGGGGCAAATAATATATTATATTATTATATGTTATAAGAAATATATTATATGTCAATATAAAAATTTTAAAAAATTAAAAAATAAATACAAATTAAAAAATTAAAAATTAAAAATTTTAAAATAAAAATTAAAAATAAAAAAATAAATAAAAGACCCATTGCTTATTATAGCTTATCCCTTAAATCAGTAGCCTTGGCTATATCCTTCTTGCTTCAGAGCAACTGCAGTTTCTAAATTGCTAGTCAAAGCTTCTTCAATCTCATATTAAGATCATATTTAAATTTGATGGTACTATATGCAATTACAATCTAAATTGTTAACTGAAAATATCCAATTTTTTTTTACTAATTAGTTACTAATTATGGAATATTGCTACTTTCTCCCCATACTATTATCCATTGGTATAACACTCTCAATCCGTGACTCTATTACCTTTATCCTATGAAGAGGATTTCTACTTTTATAATTATAATTTCCATAATTGTGTTTCTGTAGTTCAATAAGTGTTCATATCCTAAACAGATCTTTTGGGTATTTGGGTACCACAGTGACTTAATATTATTTGTTGATGGGTCTTGTCTTAATAGTGAAAAGGGACCATAGTATGTTAAAGATGCAATAATTAGTTTAGTTTCTCTTGAAAGATCTAAGTCCTTCAGATACAAGGTTGGTTCAAGTGACTGAACAATGGCCCTTTTCGGAGATTTCAAATTGGTAAAACTAAATGATAGGTGATATACTTTTATAGTAATTATTACGTGGTGCTTTGATGTTGTTCAAAGAAACTGCTGTCTTAAAGGTTTTTGAAAAAGCCCATAGTAAAACAGATGGTATAAAGACTAGAGAAAATGCTTTAGCAGATCTTACTAAATAGATTGTGCAGAAAAGAGTTAACATAGCAGGCCTGAAGCTGCTATCTTTAGAAGAGCCTGCTTGCAATTCGTACTTGGCTGGCATCTGGGAACTTGGATTTCCGAATGTTTCCTCTAATACCAACTGAATACGCTAGTTTGCTGTGCCTAAACTTGTGCAAACAATGTGATTTCTGGTGAATACCTGTTTTTCTTCTGGGAGTCTGGTATACTGATAGGCAGAGGGTGCCTATGTGAATAGCCCTAAATAAAGAACCTTGGAGACTGAGTCTCCAACAGGCTTCCCAGGGCATCTGTGTGTAACTACATCTTTGCTGCTGGAAGTAAGGTATGTTACGTGTAACCCCTCACAAGAAGGAGAGCACAGGAAGTCTGCACATGGATTCTTCTAGACGTTTCCTATATCTTTTTTTCTTACTGATCCAGCTATGTCCTTGGTGTTTACTCTTTGTATCATATAGTAGTATGGGTTTTGACAAATGTAATATGTCATGTAGTCACCATTACGGTAACATACAGAATAATTTCACTGACCTACAGTTCTGTTGTAGCCCTTATACCTTGTCTCCCTATGCCTCCCTATGCCATCCCCCTAAACTCTTGGCAACCACTGACTTTTCCACGTCTTTCCACAGACTGATAGCTCATTTCTTTTTATCACTGAGTAATATTTCATTATATGGATATATCACAGTTTGTTTATCCATTATTCTAGTCAAGGACATCTTATTTGCTTGAAAAATTTGGCAATTATAAATAAAACTGCTACAAACATTTGTGTGCAGGTTTTGTATTCACATGTTTTCAACTTATTTGGGTAAATACCTAATTTGTGATTATTAGATCTTATGGTAAGATTAGGTTTAGCCTTGTAAGAAACTGCCAAACTGTCTTCCAAAGTGACTATATCATTTTGCATTCCTCTTGCTGGCCATTTTAATAGGTGTGTAGTGTTCCCTCATTGTTTTAATTTGAAATTCTCTAATGACATATGATGGTGAGCATCTTTTCATATCCTTATCTGCCATCTGTATATATTCTTTGGTGAGGTGAATATTCAGAACTTTTGCTCACTTTTTAATTAGCTTGTTTCCTTACTGTTGAGTCTTAAGAATTCTTTGAGTATTTTTGATATAAGCCCCTTATCAGATATGTGTTTTGCAAATATTTCCTGCCAGTCTGTGGTTCATCTTCTCATTTTTTAAAAGTTAACATTCTTTTTGAAGGACGTCTTATAGAAAAGAAAAACAAGCATATGGTCAGATTCAAAGATTCCATTATAGAAGCACAAAATTTGACCTCAATTTTGTAAAGAAATAATTGGAATGGTCAGGTTATAATATTCATAAGGGTAAGATCTGGCAAAGCCAAGATTGCTACCTGGTTGCATCAGATAATATTTCAAATTGACATTTGCCAGAATCTTACATAAAATAACCCATCACTATAGGAACAAATTTTCCACATTATTAAACACTGATTAAGATATTTTATATTATACTAGAGGGTATCACCAATTCATGCCTCATCTGAAATCAAAATAACTATGGAAAATCTGTAACTTTGAATCTTGGGTTAGAATCACAACCTAAGGAACCCTCTGGGCATATCCAAATGGATTTTATATAGTTGCTTCTCTCTGAGTTATGAATATATACTAATAATATTATGCTTATTTTCTGGATAGGTTGAAACACTCTCTTGTCAAAAATCCATAGCACTCATACTGGCCAACAAACTCTTGGATATCCTGCTACCTATTTACTTACTTATTTTTTTATTTTTTAAATTTTATTTTATTCATTTTAACAGACAGAGATCACAAGTAGTCAGAGAGGCAGGCAGAGAGAGAGAGAGAGGAAGAGAAGCAGGCTTCCCGCTGAGCAGAGAGCCCGATGCGGGGCTCGATCCCAGGACCCTGGGATCATGACCTGAGCCGAAGGCAGAGGCTTTGACCCACTGAGCCACCCAGGCGCCCCTCCTGCTACCTATTTAGAGCATTCCATCTTATCTGTTCAATTATAGGGCAATATTCTTCATTTTGGTAATTATTCATGATTATACAAGAATTATATAATGTATAGTAATAATTGTATAATATATAACAATAATTATCCATTATTTAGAAACTTCACTGTATTTTGAATACCAAAACTTCCAGAAAGTTAGAAGAGACATTATCAGAATTGCAAAATTATATTAGAGACTTAAATTAAGGTTCCCCAGAGTGTCCAGGAAGCAGGTGGTTCATATAAGTCATCTGCTGACCCAAGATCCAAGATCCTCAGAACAAGTGGAAAACTGCATCAAGTAGCAAGCTTCTATCCAAGACCGTGAGAATAAGAAAACACTGATTGTCAGTGCTTTGTGTATTTTTCACGTATTTTTATCATATCTTTTCTTTTTATTATTTAGTATTATACACTTCTGACTTAGCCTATCATGATCTCCCTTACTTCTACCAATAACTTATTGAGGTTCAAGTTTTACTAGAGACAATCACTTTGCTAGAATTAGGACAATCCTAACTCTATAACTTAGTCTTTTACTAGCAAATCAATTTAAAGAATTACTGTAGGGCTAATTGAAAATTTATGTGTATGAATTGTGCATGGCTTTCCAATGTTCTCAGTGGATCTTGTCTTCTTAGTCCAAGAGATAAAAACTTTTCTGGGGAAATAAATAATATCTGGTGGAAAAGATTCCTAAGAATAATGTATTTTATCCATAGTAATAAAAAATTGCAAATGACTTAGCATATAACATAGTTCACACCCTATCATTCAGTACAATAAGCCAGTTAAAATTTCCTAGATAAACAACAGAATTGCTTTGAATTTTCTTTTGACCAACTACAGGCAATGAAGGATGTGCACCTTTGCTAATAATGCATACTGTATTTTGATTCACACTACAGATCTAATTTTCTTTTGCCCAACTACAGGCAATGAAGGATGTGCACCTTTGCTAATAATGCATATTGTATTTTGATTCACACTACAGATCTAATTTATCTAAGGAAAGACAACTTGGGTATGTAAAATAGACTTAAGGCATTATTGGGACTGGTTTTCTTTCAGGCCTGAGAAATATTGGACCATGATTCTAGAGTACTTTCCATTTCCTTCTTACAATACTGTCACTAGTTTTGTTTGTCTCACAGCTATTTGAAGTCTGCTTTTCAGAGTCTTAAATGCTTCTGTGCAGCCAGTGTATGAACAAATAATTAAACAAATGATTCAAAGACAAAACCAGGATGAAATTATCCTGACATTCAGAGGTCAGCTCCTCTCAAGGAAAATCTATAATAGTGAAGGTCTGGACAGTTCTTGATGACCTCTCCTGTGCTTTCGGTTGAATGAGGATCAAAAGGTGGAATGAAGAATAAAAACATTCCCACATTATTAAGAAAAGGCTGTTGCCGTGGCTATAATAGAACATTATCAAATGAATATAAATTATGAAAAACAAAACAAAACGTGTTTGTACAGTGCCATCTTCTATTGCTAGGAGAACAACAAAGACCTAAGGTCACCTCTTATATTATGCAGAGTTAATATCAGACTTAAAAATATAACATTGTCTGTTATTTATAATAAAAGGCATGTCTTTATAATGTTAGAGGAAAATACTACATATAATAATATAAGGCTAATATAATTGTCCAAGAAATTATATTGTTGATGACTTAGTCAAATAATTATGTCTACATATAGTATCTCAATTATAACCTAAATCTTGAAATTTCCTTTTCTTTCTTTCTTTATTTTTTTAAATTTAAACATATAATGTAACCTCACCACCCTCTCCCAACCCCCTCCCCCCCACCCCCCTCAGTTTGTTTTATGACATTAGGAGTCTCTTTTGGTTTGTCTCCTTCCTGATCCCATCTTGTTTCATTTGTTCTTTTCCTATCCCCTTAACCCCCACCCCCATTGCATCTCCACTTTCTCATATCAGGGAGATCATATGATAGTTCTCTTTCTCCAATTGACTTATTTCGCTAAGCATAATACCCTCTAGTTCCATCCATGTCGTCGCAAATGGCAAGATTTCATTTCTTTTGATGGCTACATATAGTATCTCAATTATAACCTAAATCTTGAAATTTTCTGTCTTATGCAAAGACTTAGTACCTCTGTTGCAAAAGCACAGATTACAAAAAAAAATCACAGATTATTAAAACAGGTAGAAATGTTTAATTAATGTTAATTAATGAAAATGTTTAATTAATAAGGGTTAAAATGATGAAATTAACAAAGGAGGACTAAAGGGATGGTGGAAAATATCATTAAAACAGTGTAAAGAATTAAGTTATTTTTCACTTACCTAAAGCAGTTCTCAATTCTTCCCTCAATGTATTTAGTTTGACCTTCCCTTTATCTGTAAGTTAAGACAAAATTTAGACACTGGTAATCTTAACTCACAAAAAAAGCATAAAGCATAAAATACTTAAATTATGAAGTAGAGCCCAGATGAAATCTATTCTTTGTATCTTGTCCTTCTTAAATTTATAATTCTTGGATTTTAATAATAGATAGCTCCATTATCTGCCAGGGGCACTAGATTCTTTGAATCATAAAGTCTATCTTAGGAAAAATGTTCTCTCAAGTCTTTTTGGATTCATTCTATTTCTAACTCCATGTTTCTCTAGGAATGGTTGATAATATATGATGGCATATATTTTTTTAAAATAATTTTTTTTAGATTTTTATTTATTTATTTGACAGGCAGAGATTACAAGTAGGCAGAGAGGCAGGTAGAGAGAGAAGTGAGGAAGCAGGCTCCCTGCTGAGCAAAGAGCCCGATCTGGGGCTCAATCCCAGGACTCTGAGATCATGACCTGAGCTGAAGGCAGAGGCTTAACCCACTGAGCCACCCAGGTGCTCCTGACTGGTATACATTTAAAACCATTGTTTAAACCATAAGAAACTCTTAATCTCAGAAAACAAACTGAGGGTTGCTGGAGGGGTAGGGATTAGGAGGGATGAGGTGGCTGGGTGATGGACACTGGGGAGGGTTTGTGGTATGGCGAGGGCTGTGAATTGTGTAAGACTGATGAATCACAGACCTGTACCCCTGAAACAAATAATACATTATATGTTAATAAAAATAAAACTATTATTTATGGTATTATGTTATTTTCTGGAGAAAGACAGAGAAATACTGGAGAAAGACAAAGAATCCCAGGAAAAGGAGCAATGAAGAGCACAGTATGTGGTAAACTAAAGCTTTTAAATTTTGCTTGAGGGAAAAATGCCATGTAGGGAGTGGAAAGATGAGTTGAAAGAGATTGGTTGTAGCTAACACTTTAGATCTTGGATTTAGACTGCCTGGAGCTGGAATAGAGCAGTGAAAGAGAAAGGTAAAAATCCTGGCTCCACAAAATTTACATTAATTTTGTTTTATTTATGGCTGCATTCCTAAGGCTGAAACAGAGCCTGATAGGTGTTAGGTGTTCAATAGGTATTGTCACATGAATGAATAAATTAATTTATCATAAAAGTGCTAACACTGTGTCTGGCATATTGTTAAGACTCAATGCATGTAAGTTGTGAAAGGTCACTGAAAGGTTTTAACTGGAAGAATTATAAGGTCAGATTTTCACTCTAGTGAAGTCATCTTGCATGTGTGTGTAGAATGAATTTAAGGCAATGGGACCAGTGGGTGTTATACTAGTCAGGAGCCTTGTGTAGTAGTGTAAGCAAAGAATACTTTGTCAGAGGGAGAGAGAGAGAGCGAGAGCAAGCACAGGCAGACAGAGAGGCAGGCAGAGGCAGAGGGAGAAGCAGGCTCCCTGCTGAGCAAGGAGCCCAATGTGGGACTCAGTCCCAGGATGCTGGGATCATGACTTGAGCCGAAGGCAGCCGCTTAACCAACTGAGCCACCCAGGCGTCCCTAGATTGGGGATATTCTTAAGAGGAAAGATGAAGGAACATGAGAAGTTAAAGATAATTTCTGATTTATTTCATGGGTAAGTGCAGGTGGATAAAGTGGCAGAAAATTTAAAAAAAAGAATTAGGAATGAATTTAACAGGGAAAATAGTTTACTTTTTATATCTTGAATTCAGATTTCCATTGGGAAATCTATATCTCAACAGAGATTTGTTGATATAGGAGATCTCCTAATTGACCTCCCTTTAACCACCCTGATGGCCTGAACTATATTCATCAGTTCTACTGTAAAACATTCATACTGATGCTGATGGCATGCTAAACTTACATCCAGTAAGCTATACTTTTAGTAAGCCAACATATTTGTGTTCCTATGGGTTGAGTTGTTGAGCTTGTTTCTAGGTTTGTTTATAAAGAGCTGTACTTATTAAATTGATAACTTAATCATTATATAAACTGATGATCTATAAATGGAAAAGGGAGTTATTACCATAAAAACAAATTTGAATGATTTGAGAAGTTTATGTAAAGCTGAATTTGGTGTGGATAAATAACTAAGAAGACTAGTGTAGGAATTAAAATCTAGATGGATTCTGACAGAAATTTCTGCTCAACTTCTAAAAAAAGCACTTTGCTCCACTTAAGAGAAACTGAAAATGGGAGTGTAGATGATAAATGAGTGTTTTTGTACAAGAAAATCTTCAAAGAGCATTGCTACATTAAGTTAAAATGTAGTCCCTTTTTTTCATAGAAAGAAAACATGTATAGTACATATATATCATTTTTATTATTCCTTACTTTAATTGGATTTTTAGAGTATCTGATCAAATAATTGCCCCCATTATGCTACATAAAAAGACCTCACAGTCCTAAACTGAAATGCATGAAATAAGTATAGGTTTGAGATAAAAGATTTGAAATCTTAAATACATATGGTTAAATGGAATCAGCCAGGAAAAGTGTAGGAAGAACAATAGACTGAAAATAGAACTGTTATATTACTATCATTTAAGCCAGCGATTTTAAAATTTTTTTACTGTAGGCCACACTAAGAACTCTAAACACACACACACACACACACACACACACACACACAATTGATCATGAAGGTTCATGAAACAATATTCAGCTTTACTGTTTCAGTAAAAAATACTCCCTAGTTTGAAGGGAGAAAGAAAAGCCTATAAAAAATAAGCCTATGACTAAGAGTGCCCATTTTCACCACTCCTATTCAACATAGAACTAGAAGTCTAAGCAAGAGCAATCAGGCAAGAAAAAAAAAAAGACATCCAAATAGGAAAGGAAGAAGCATAATTGTCTTTGTTTGCAGATGATATGATCTTAAATGTAGAAAATCCTAAAGACTCCACCAAAAAACTGTCAGAACTAATCAATGAATTCAGTAAAGTTGCAGTATACAACATACAGAAATCAGTTGCATTTCTATAAACTTTATATCTGAAAAAGATATAAGGAAAACAATACCACTCACAATGGCATAAAAAAACAACAAAATACTTGGGAATAAATTTAAATAAGGAAGTGAAAGATCTATACAATGAAAACTATAAAACCATGATGAAAGAAATTGAAAAAAAAACAAATGGAAATATAGCACACATTCATGGGTCAGAAAAATTAATATTGTTAAAATGTCTATATTACCAAAAGTTATTTATAGATTCAGTTGAATTCCTATAAAATTCCAAAGATAGCTTTTCACAGACATAGGAAAAAAATCCTTAAGTTTATATGGAACCACAAAAGACCCTGAATAGTCAAAGCAATGCTGAGAAAGAACAAAGCTGGAGGCATTACCCTTCTTGATTTCATTGAAAGATATGAATTTAGTGCCATTGTGTTACCTGTAGAGCTGGTGTTTCTGGTGATGTTTTCTGGTCCTTTCTAGTCTTTGTTGCTATTGGTCTTTTTATTTTCACCCTATAGAGTCCCCCTTAAAATTTCTTGCAGGGCTGGTTTAGTGGTCACGAACTCCTTTAGTTTGTCTGGGAAACTTTTTCTTTCTATTTTGAATGACAGTCTTGCTGGTTAAGAATTCTTGGCTGCCTATTTTCCCCATTCAGCATGTTGAACATTTCCTTCCACTCCTTTCTGCCCTGACAGGTTTCAGTAGACAGATTTGCTGCAAACCTGTCCTGTCTTTCCTTGTAGGTTAAAGTCATTTTCTCTTGCTGCTTTCAGGAGTCTTTCCTTATTGTGTATTTTGTGAATTTGATTCTGATATGCCTTGGCGATGATCAGCTTTTGTTGAATTTAATGGGTGTTCTCTGTGCTTTTTGGATTTTGATGTCTGTGTCCTTCCTCAGGTTAGGGAAGTTTTCAGTGATAATTTGTGCAAATAAACCTTCTGTCCCCCTTTCTCTGTTTTCATCTTCTGGGACTCCTATGGTATATATGTTAATACATTTTTAATAAGTCACTGAGTTCCCTAAGTCTACCTTTGTGGTCATTGCCTTTCTTTCCCTCTTCTTTTCAGCTTCATTTCCCCCCATAATTTTATCTTCTATATTACTGATTTGCTCTTCTGCTTTGTCTATCCTCATTTTTATGGCCTCCACTTGGGATTGCATCTTGGTTATAACATTTTAAATTTCAGCCTGACTAGATTTTAGTTCTTTTGTCTCTGCAGTAAGGGTCTCTCTAGTGTATTCTATGCTTTTTTCAAGCCTGGCTAATATACTTACAATCATTGCTTTAAATTCTAGTTAAGACATCTTACATATATCTATACTGATTAAATCCCTGGTTGTACTAACTCCTGTTCTTTCTTTTGGGGTGAATTTCTCCATCTCATCATTTTGTCCAGAAAAGAAACGAAGAAAGAAAAAGACAAAATAAAAAACCCAACAACAACAACAACAACAACAACAACAACAAAACTAGATCCTGCTCGTGTTTTGGTCTGCTTGTTAAAAGAATCTTCCAAAAGTGATCACTTTTTGCTTGTAGACTTGTAGTTTTCATCCTCTTAGACCTCTGATTGATTTTCTTTGGTATTCAGAATGATCTGATAACTATCTAGCCATATTCAAGGGATGAGACATGCTTAAGGTCTCCCTAATCTTCCATTGTCTTAACTCCTCCCCCTCAAATTATACTACAAAGCTAATCAAACAGTATGGCACAGTATAAAAGTAGATACATGGGCCAACAGAACATAATAGAGAGCCCAGAAATAAAACCCCACATATAGAGTCAACTATTAACAAGGCAGCCAAGAATACTCAATAGGGAAAGGACAGTCTCTTCAATGGTGTTGGGAAAACTGGATAACCACAGGCAAAAGAATGAAATTGTACCACTATCTTATACCACTCAAAAACATGAACTTGAATGAAAGACTTAAATAAAATTTCCAGAGGGAAACATAGCTTCTTGACACGAGTCTTGAGTTATTCTTTTAGTTATGACACCAAAAGCACAAACAACAAAAGAAAAAATTAGTAAGTGGGACTACACCAAACAAAAAGTCTTCTGTACAGCAACAGAAACCATCAATAAAGTGCAACTTATAAAATGAGAGAAAATATTTGCAAACCATATATCTGATAAGGGATTGATACTCAAAACATATAAGGAATTAATACACTCAATAGCAAACTTCTCCCACCCCCTCAATCCAATTAAAGGATGGGTAGAGGAACTGAATAGTCATCTTTCCAAAGAACACACAGTGGCCAACAGGTACATGAAAAGGTGTCCGATATCACTCATTATCAGGGAAATGCAAATTAAAACCACAATGAGATATCACTTCACACTTGTTAGAATGGCTCTCATCAAAAAGATAAGAGATAACAAATGCTGGTGGGGATATGGAGGAGAGGAAACCCTTGCTCATCATTGATGGGAATATAAATTGGTACAGTCACTGTGGAAAACAGAATAGAGGTTCCTTAAGAAATTAAAAATAGAACTACCATATGATCCATTAATCCCATAACACAGCATAAAATTTAAAAGCCCACTTTGAAATAGGATTCAAGTAGATATCTATACTCCCATGTTCACTGTAATGTTAATCACAATAGTTAAGTTATATGTCTGTCAGTGATGAATGGGTAAAGAAGATGTGGTATATTATATACAATAGAAAATTACCCAGCCATGAGAAAGAAGGAAATCTTTCCATTTGTGACAACATGGATAAACGTTGAGGGCATTATGGTAAATGAAATAGACAGAGAGAGACTAATACTGTATGATATCACTTATATGTGGAATCTAAAAATGCTGAACTCAGGGTGTGTGGGTACCACTGTTCGTTGAGCATTTGACTTTTGGTTTCGACTAAGGTCATAATCTCAGGGTGGTGGGATCGAGCTCAGTGTGGAGTCTGCTTAAGACTCTCTCTCCTTCCCTTTCTGCCCTTCCCTGCTCTCAAATAAAACTTTAAAAAATAACAAAAGCAAACGCTGAGTTCAAAGAAACAGAGTAGAATGGTCATTATCAGGGCCTGAGGGAGGAGGTGGGGAAATGGAGAGTTGTTAGGTAAAGGGTACAAACTCCCATTTCTAGTGTGAATAAATTCTGAGAATATAATACAGAATGGTGATTAGAGTTAACAACACTGTATTATATACTTGAAAGTTCCTAAGAGTATATCTTAAATGTTTCACCATTAAAAAAAAAAGATAATTATGTAATGTCACAGAGGTGTTAGCTATGGGAGTAATTGTTTTGCAATATGCAAGTATGTCAAATCAAAAGGTTGTACTTAAATTTACACAATGTTATATGCCAATTTTATCTCAGTAAGGACGAAAACAAGAAGTACCCCTTAAAAAGTACAGTTATGTGCTTACCAGCATCTGGCAGTCTTTCTATCAGATCCATGAATTCTTTTTCTTTGAGGCTGATTCCCATGTTTTCTAAAAGAGTGTCCAGCTTGTTGACATCAACATCGCCTTCTATGTAAGGAGCAGAAAAGGAATATAGTAAAATTGAATGTTTCTAAAACTGGACCACGCATTCACTGCTGTGTTATTGTTCCTTTTCATCAAGCATGTGTTTTATTCCAATAAAAAAACATTTCACCCATTTCTTACTAAGGTTTTCAAGACAAACACCAAAAACCCAGTTTTGCTCAGTTAATAGGAAAATGAAAATTATTCTCAATTTTATATTAGGATTTTGAAAAGCAAGAGCTAGAGATGACTGACATAATATTCTATAAAACAGGAGTTGTTTTTGTTGTCTGCACTTGCAAATTATTTGCCTCCGCTTTTGACTGAAATCTTTATCTGACAATGTTCCTTCTTTACCTTTTGCTTTGTGTTTTAATCTTGTTTCTCTGGGGTTGAGTTAGGAAAATCCAAGAAAGTTAAATACTTTCTGCCAAATCTTAGTGCAAGAACTACTTGGTTTATCTGGTAAAATTCAGATTTACTAAAGAAAGCATAAATAAACATAATTACATAGGAAAGGATGATTCATATTTTAACAACACGAATAAAGGTTTCAGATTCAGTCCTTTCACTGAGCTTCTTACTCACGTTTGAGAGACTTTATGCCCTTCATCAACCTTTTTTGATACACTTTTCCATCAGCTATAAAAAATGAGATATTTTGAAAATGGAGTCAGAAAGATAGCACAAGTTATTTATTTATTTATTTCTATTATGTTCATGTAGCCACCATATAAATACACATCTTTTAATTTCAGGAAGAATGTAGAACCTTTGCACAAGGAACATTTCAAATGCAAATAGATAAACAGACATACCAAAATGTTCACTCTCAGTGGTAAAGGAGTGAATTGCAAATCATAATCAAGAGATGCTCTTTTTTTTTCCCCTGTATTGAGAATGTAGAGAAAATAACATCCTCAAATGTTGTTTGTGGGAGATCAAATTACAATATTCTGGAAGGATATGTGAGAAAACAAACAAAATATCTTCCATTTTACAACTCTACTTAAGGAATTTATCTTGAAAAATTTTGGAATATTTGCAAAGATTTATTCACAAAGTTGCCAAATAAAAAAAGAATATATACCCATAGATGGAGAACGAGAAAAAATATACATCAAAATTCTCATAGTAGTTATTGCTTTTAGTTGGGAATAGAGATGCTTTTATTTTTACTTATCTTCATCATCAAGGTTTCTGTGATAAATATACATGTTAATATTGTGAAGAGGTAAGATTATAAGTAAATTAATATACACATATTATCTATCAATCTATCATTTACTGAGCACTAGAAGGAAGTGTACCAAAATACTAATAATGGTTATCTTTGGGTTATTGGATTTAAAAGCATTTTTTATAAAATTTTTTTGGTTTTATTTAATCTAATGAGGAAGTTACGAATCTCAATGCACAAAATTACAAAGTTACGAGGAAGTTACGAATCTCAATGCACAAAATTACCCACTTATTGGCAAACTATATATTCAATGCTGCAGAAACACACATAGCTACATTATTAGCTGGTGCTAGAAAAACTGGATGCCTTCCTCCCTCTCTTCTTTAAATCCAGCTAATCAGCAACCCGAGGGCTAAGTAATGCACTTTGCCTTTGATAGCAACTTATAATTTAAATGGGGTAGACTGATGATTTTTAAATCAAAATCCAAGTGATGAAATTTTTCTTTGTATTTGCATTAACT
Organism: Taxidea taxus jeffersonii; assembly: GCA_003697995.1. Taxonomy (NCBI): domain Eukaryota; kingdom Metazoa; phylum Chordata; class Mammalia; order Carnivora; family Mustelidae; genus Taxidea; species Taxidea taxus. Next base: position 12,208 of record RCUC01130142.1, on the reverse strand, counting down.
TTTTAATATTTTAAAAACATTCTTAGCTTTAATTTGTAATTTTTCTCTTCTCTCTTTCTTTTTTTTTTAACGTTCAGTTAGCTAGCATAGGGTACATCGTTAGTTTTTGATGTAGTGTCCAATTATTTATTATGTGGGTATTAAGGAGGGCGTGTGTTGTGATGAGCACTGGGTGTTATTTGCAACTATTTTGTCATTTTTCACATGTGGAAACAATTCCACAGAACTAGATGTATAGCACCCAAAAGACTTACCATCAAGTGGCAGTGTCTTCACCAAATTCAAAAGTTCATTAGGTGTGAGCTCAATCCCCAAGTTTTCCAAAACACTTCCAAGTTTATTAGCATCTACTTTGCCTCCTTCAAAAGATAAATGAGTTATTGATGCATGACAATTTTAGGACATTATAATGATCTAAAATAATGAAAAGCTGGTTTAAAGAATGCCATTCTAACTTTCATATTCTCACATATTCTAATAGTGTTTAAGGATAACGAGGCAGAACTTACTCCTTGATTCTTCATAGAATGGTCTCCTAAGACTAATGGCAAGATACCATAGAAGAAAATCTGGTTACATAATTGACCAGTAATTTAGGATATCTAGTCTTTTTTTTAAATACTGAATCATATGATTATTATTTAAAGCAATCTTATCAACTTAATTTTCTAAAAATATTCCTCTTCCTAGATTATGTGCCTATCCCCATTTGGTTATTTAAGCCAGCAGTTATTAACTCAAGATTGTAGGAGGCTGAAGGTAGAAGAAATTAGTGAAACTAGCTATGGTGAACTAGATAATACATGCCTTGTCCAAAGAGAAGAAACACCAGTTACTGTTGTGAGGGAATATAGGGCCAGTGTTGCCAAATCTTATAAAAATTAACTACAGGTTGGACTCAATTCATGGATAGCCAATTTGTTAAACCTCTGATTTAACTAGTTAAGGTCAGTGTAATACAGGTAGGAACTACAGAAAATATAATTTTTAAAAAATTTTAATAAACATATAATGTATTATTAGCCCCAGGGGTACAGGTCTGTGAATTTCCAGGTTTACACACTCCACAGCACTCACCATGGCACATACCCTCCCCAATGTCCATAATCCCACCACCCTCTCCCTACACCCCTCCCCCTGGCCCCCCTCAGTTTGTTTTATGACATTAAGAGTCTCTTTTGGTTTGTCTCCCTCCCAATCCCATCTTGTTTCATTTTTTCTTTTCCTACCCCCTTAGCCCCCACCCCTGTTGCATCTCCACTTCCTCATATCAGGGAGATCATATGATAGTTGTCTTTCTCCGATTGACTTATTTCGCTAAGCATAATACCCTCTAGTTCCATCCATGTCGTCGCAAATGGTAAGATTTCATTTCTTTTGATGGCTGCATAGTATTCCATTGTATATATATACCACTTCTTCTTTATCCATTCATTTGTGGATGGACATCTAGGTTCTTTCCGTAGTTTGGCTATTGGGGACATTGCTGCTATAAACATTCGGGTGCATGTGCCCCTTCGGATCACTATGTTTGTATCTTTAGGGTAAATACCCAGTAGTGCAAGTGCTGGGTCATAAGGTAGCTCTATTTTCAACTTTTTGAGGAACCTCCATGCTGTTTTCCAGAGTAGCTGCACCAGCTTGCATTCCCACCAACAGTGTAGGAGGGTTCCCCTTTCTCTGCATCCTCGCCAGCATCTGTCATTTCCTGACTTGTTCATTTTAGCCATTCTGACTGGTGTGAGGTGGTACCTCACTGTGGTTTTGATTTGTATTTCCCTGATGCTGAGTGATGTGGAGCACTTTTTCATGTGTCTGTTGGTCATCTGGATGTCTTCTTTGCAGAAATGTCTGTTCATGTCTTCTGCCCATTTCTTGATTGGACTATTTGTTCTTTGGGTGTTGAGTTTGCTAAGCTCTTTATAGATTTTGGATAATAGCCTTTTATTTGATATGTTGTTTGCAAATATCTTCTCCCATTCTGTCAGTTGTCTTTGGTATTGTTAACTGTTTCCTTTGCTGTGCAAAAGCTTTTGATCTTGATGAAGTTCCAATAGTTCATTTTTGCCCTTGTTTCCCTTGCCTTTGGCAATGTTCCTAGGAAGAAGCTGCTGTGGCTGAGGTCAAAGAGGTTGCTGTCTGTGTTCTCCTCAAGGTTTCTGATGGATTCCTGTCTCACATTGAGGTCCTTCATCCATTTTGAGTCTATTTGTGTGTGGTGAAGGGAAATGGTCTAGTTTCATTTTTCTGCATGTGGCTGTCCAATTTTCCCAACACCATTTGTTGAAGAAGCTGTCTTTTTTCCATTGGATATTCTTTTCTGCTTTGTCGAAGATTAGTTGACCATAGAGTTGAGGGTCTATTTCTGGGCTCTCTATTCTGTTCCATTGATCTATGTGTCTGTTTTTGTGCCAGTACTGTACTGTCTTGATGATGACAGCTTTGTAATAGAGCTTGAAGTCTGGAATTGTGATGCCACCAACTTTGGCTTTCTTTTTCAACATTCCTTTGGCTATTCGAGGTCTTTTCTGGTTCCATATAAATTTTAGGGTTATTTGTTATATTTCTTTGAAAAAAAATGGTTGGGATTTTGATAGGGATTGCATTAAATGTGTAGATAGCTTTAGGTAGCATAGACATTTTCACAATATTTGTTCTTCCAATCCAGGAGCAAGGAACATTTTTCCATTTCTTTGTGTCTTCCTCAATTTCTTTCATGAGTACTTTATAGCTTTCTAAGTACATATTCTTTGACTCTTTGGTTAGGTTTATTCCTAGGTATCTTATGGTTTTGGGTGCAATTGTAAATGAGATGGACTCCTTAATTTCTCTTTCTTCTGTCTTGTTGTTGGTGTAAAGAAATGCAACTGATTTCTGTGCATTGATTTTTATATCCTGACACTTTACTGAATTCCTGTACAAGCTTTAGCAGATTTGGAGTGGAGTCTTTTGGGTTTTCCACATATAGTATCATATCATTAGCAAAGAGTGATAGTTTGACTTCTTCTTTGCTGATTTGGATGCCTTTAATTTCTTTTTGTTGTCTGATTGCTGAGGCTAGGACTTCTAGTACTATGTTGAATAGCAGCGGTGATAATGGACACTCCTTCCGTGTTCCTGACCTTAGCAGAAAAGCTCTCAGTTTTTCTCCATTGAGAATGATATTTGCAGTGGGTTTTTCATAGATGGCTTTGATAATGTTGAGGTATGTGCCTTCTATCCCTACACTTTGAAGAGTTTTGATCAGGAAGGGATGCTGCACTTTGTCAAATGCTTTTCAGCATCTATTGAGAGTATCATGTGGTTCTTGTTCTTTCTTTTATTAATATATCGTATATGAAGAAGTGGAGATGCAATGGGGGTGGGGGTTAAGGTAGTAGGAAAAGAATAAATGAAACAAGATGGGATCGGGAGGGAGACAAACAAAAAGAGGCTCTTAATGTCATAGAACAAACTGAGGGGGTGGGGGGGACGGGTGTTGGGAGAGGGTGGTGGAGTTACATTATATGTTTAAATTAAAAAACATTAAAAAAAGAAAGTAAAAAAAAAAATATATATATTTTATCACATTGATTTGCGGATGTTGAACCAACCTTGCAGCCCTGGAATAAATCCCACTTGGTCGTGGTGAATCATCCTTCTAATGTACTGTTGGATCCTATTGGCTAGTATTTTGGTGAGAATTTTCACATCTGTGTTCATCAAGGATATTGGTCTGTAATTCTCTTTTTTGATGGGATCCTTGTCTGGTTTTGGAATCAAGGTGATGCTGGCCTCATGAGTTTGGAAGTTTTCCTTCCAATTCTATTTTTTTTTGAACAATTTCAGGAGATTAGGAATTAATTCTTTTTTAAATGTTTGGTAGAATTCCCCCGGGAAGCTGTCTGGCTCTGTGCTTTTGTTTGTTTGGAGATTGTTGATTACTGTTTCAATCTCCTTACTGGTATGGGTTTGTTCAGGTTTTCTATTTCTTCCTGGTTCAGTTTTGGCAGTTTATGTGTCTCTAGGAATGCATCCATTTCTTCCAGATTGTCAAATTTGTTGGTGTAGAGTTGTTCATAATACATTCTTATAATTGTTTGTATTTCTTTGGTGTTGGTTGTGATCTCTTCTCTTTCATTCATGATTTTACTTATTTGGGTCCTTTCTCTTTTCTTTTTGATAAGTCTGGCCAGGGGTTTATCAATCTTATTAATTCTTTCAAAGAACCAGCTTCCTAGTTTCATTGATTTGTTCTATTGTTTTTTTTTTTTTTTTGGTTTCTATTTCATTGATTTCTGCTTTCATCTTTGTTATTTATCTTCTCCTGCTGGGTTTAGGCTTTCTTTGTTGTTCTTTCTCGAGCTCCTTTAGGTGTAGGGTTAGGTTGTGTATTTGAGACCTTCCCTGTTTCTTGAGATAGGCTTGTATGGCTATATATTTTCCTCTCAGGACTGCCTTTGCTGTGTCCCACAGATTTTGGACCGTTGTGTTTTCATTATCATTTGTTTCCATGGTTTTTTTCAATTCTTCTTTAATTTCCTGGTTGACCCATTCATTCTTTAGAAGGATGCTGTTGAGTCTCCATGTATTTGTGATCTTTCCAAATTTCCTCTTGTGATTGAGTTCTAGCTTCAGAGCATTGTGGTCTGCAAATATGCAGGGAATGATCCCAATCTTTTGGTAACAGTTGATACCTGATTTGCGACCCAGGATGTGATCTATTCTGGAGAATGTTCCATGGGCACTAGAGAAGAATGTGTATTCTGTTGCTTTGGGATGGAATGTTCTGAATATATCTGTGATGTCCATCTGGTCCAGTGTGTCATTTAAGACCTTTATTTCCGGGACGCCTGGGTGGCTCAGTTGGTTAAGCGGCTGCCTTCGGCTCAGGTCATGATCCCAGCGTCCTGGGATCGAGTCCCACATCGGGCTCCTTGCTCAGCAGGGAGCCTGCTTCTCCCTCTGCCTCTGTCTGCCACTCTGTCTGCCTGTGCTCGCTCCTGCTCTCTCTCTGACAAATAAATAAATAAAATCTTAAAAAAAAAAAAAGACCTTTATTTCCTTGTTGATCTTTTGCTTGGATGATCTGTCCATTTCAGTGAGGGGAGTGTTAAAGTCCCCTCCTATTATTGTATTATTGTCGATGTGTTTCTTTGATTTTGTTATTAATTGGTTTATATAGTTGGCTGCTCCCATGTTAGGGGCATGGATATTTAAACTTGTTATATCTTCTGGTTGGACAGACACTTTGACTATGATATAGTGTCTTTCCTCATCTTTTATTATAGTCTTTGGCTTAAAATCAACTTGATCTGATATAAGGATTGCCACCCCAGCTTTCTTCTGATGTCCATTAGCATGGTAAATTGTTTTCCACCCCCTCACTTTAAATCGGGAAGTGTCTTTGGGTCTGAAATGAGTTTCTTGTAGGCAGCATATTGATGGGTTTTATTTTTTTAATCCATTCTGAAACCCTGTGTCTTTTGATTGGGTCATTTAGCCCATTTACATTCAGGGTAACTATTGAGAGATATGGATTTAGTGCCATTGTATTGCCTGTAAGGTGACTGTTACTGTATATTGTCTTTGTTCCTTTGTGATCTACTACTTTTAGGGTCTCTCTTTGCTTAGAGGACCCCTTTCAATATTTCCTATAGAGTTGGTTTATGTTTCCAAATTTTTTCAGTTTTTGTTTGCCCTGGAAGCTTTTTATCTCTCCTTCTATTTTCAGTGATAGCCTAGCTGGATATAGTATTTTTGGCTGCGTGTTTTTCTCATTTAATTCTCTGAATATATCATGACAGTTCTTTTTGGCCTGCCAGGTCTCTGTGGATAAGTCTGCTGCCAATCTAATATTTTTACCATTGTATGTTACAGACTTCCTGTCCTGGGCTGCTTTCAGAATTTTCTCTTTGTCGCTGACTTGTAAATTTTACTATTAGATGATGCAGTGTGGGCCTATTCTTATTGATTTTGAGGGGGATTCTCTGCACCTCCTGGATTTTGATGCTTGTTTCCTTTGCCATATTAGGGAAATTCTCTACAATAATTCTCTCCAATATACCTTCTTCTCCCCTCTTTCTTCTTCTTCTGGAATCCCAATTATTCTAATGTTGTTTAGTCTTATGGTATCACTTATCTCTCGAATTCTCCCCTCGTGGTCCAGTAGTTGTTTGTTTCTCTTTTGCTCCGCTTCTTTATTCTCTGTCATTTGGTCTTCTATATCACTAATTCTTTTTTCTGCCTCATTTATCCTAGCAGTAAGAGTCTCCATTTTTGATTGCACCTCATTAATAGCTTTTTAAATTTCAACTTGATTAGATTTTAGTTCTTTTATTTCTCCAGAAAGGGCTTTTATTTCTCCAGACACTGTTTCTCTAATATCTTCCATGCCTTTTTTGAGCCCGGCTAGAACCTTGAGAATCATCATTCTGAACTCTAGATCTGACATATTACCAATGTCTGTATTGATTAGGTCCCTAGGCTTCGGTACTGCTCTTGTTCTTTTTTTTTTGTGGTGAGTTTTTTTCAGCCTTGTCATTTTGTCCAGATAAGAATATATGAAGGAACAAATGAAATACTAAAAGGGTGGCAAAGACCCCAGGAAAATGTGCTTTAACCAAATCTGAAGAGACCCCAAATCGTCAGGCAGAGATAGGGGGTAAAAAGAAGTTCAGAAAAAAAATTTAAAAAAGAAAACAAATAAAGAAAAAAATATAAAAAAGAAATATATATATACATAAATTAGACTGGTGACTAGAACAGGGTCACCCACTTAATTTTGGGAATATTTTGGTCTCTTAGAAGAAAATACCTCCCAAAATTTTAAAGAATGAAAAGCATATATAAGGGTAAACACAATGAAGGGATGGAATATGACTATAAAGATGAAAAAAAATTTTTTTTAGTTTCTAACAAAGGAGTTGATAAGGTAAGTTTGTTGGGAGAATAATGAAAAAGAAAGTGGAGAGAATGTGCTTGGGCTGGAGACTAGATCAAGCCTGGTGCTAGATTTAGGGTGTATTTTGATCTATTAGAAGAAGTTGTACCCCATATTTTTTAGAAGAAAAAAACCCTATGTGTATACAAAAAATAAAGTTAAATACAATGAAGGATAAAATATGACTATAATAATGAAGTTTCAAAAAAGATTTTTTTATGAAAGGTATTAAGATAAACTAGTTAAAAACTGTTAAAAGAGGAAAGGGTAAAAGTTTAAAAAAATTAGCAGAAGAAAAAAATTAAACATTAATTAACTTTGCAAGACTAAAGATTCATGGGGAGAAAGCCATGAATTCCATGCTTTGCTTTCTCCTCCTCTGGAATTTCGCTGTTCTCCTTGGTAAGTGAACTTGGTCTCGGCTGGATTTCTTGTTGATCTTCTGAGGGAGGGACCTGTTGTAGTGATTCTCAAGTGTCTTTGCCCCAGGCGGAATTGCATCGCCCTTACCAGGGGCCAGGCTAAGTAATCCACTTGGGTTCACTTTCGGGAGCTTTTGTTCCCTGAATGCTTTCTGTAGAGTTCTGCAGACGGGAATGAAAATGGCGGTCTCCAAATCTCTGGCCCAGAGGAGCCAAGAGCTCGGGGCCCCTCTCTCCGTGCACCCTCAGAGAAAAGCGCTCAATCACTCCCGTCTCCCTGGCCTCCTGCCGTGCTCTGAGCTCACCCAGCTTGTGACCAAGCATCTCTGTCTCTGGTACTCAGCTCTGCCTGGAGTCTCTGAACCCCACAGATCGCTGAGCTCTTCCAGGAGGTGTCTCCCCAGATCTTGTGGGGATCCCACTCACAGAACAGTGGTCTGTGCCATGGATTATGGTTTAAGGCAACCCCGAGTTGAGAGCTCACTCCTTGGCTCTGTCTCTGTAGCCGGCTTCCCTGCTCTAATACCTGTGAGCTCTGCGGCACTCAGACACCCCCGATCCTTCTGTGAACCCTTGGGACCTGAGGCCACACTGTCGCCACGTGGGCTTCTCCCTGGTTTAGCCTCTGGAGCGATGTCCCTCAGTGGAGCAGACTTTTAAAAGTCCTGATTTTGGGATCCGTTGTTCTGCTGCTTGCCGGGAGCCAGCCCCTCCGTGCGGTCTATTTTCCCATCGCTTTGGATTCACTTCTCCTCCGGTCCTACCTTTCAGAAAGTGGTTGATTTTCCCTTTCTAGAATTGTTGCTCTTCTTTTCTTTGATCTTCAGTTGGATTTGTAGGTGTTCGGAATGGTTTGATAAGCTATCTAGCTGATCTCCTGCTACCGGATATTGTTTCAGCCTGATACTTCTCCACCATCTTGACTCCTCTCCCAGAAAATATAATTCATGACTTAAGTATCATCACTTATTTATTTCTTAAAGATTTTATTTATTTACTTGAGAGAGAGTGTGAAAGAGAGAGAGAAAGCACAAGTACGAATTGAGGGGAGAGGCGAGGGAGAGAGAGAAGCAGATTCCCCATTGAGCAGGTAGCCAAGTATGGGGCTCATGACCTGAGCTAAAGGCAGATGCTTAACCAACTAAGCCACCCACGCACCCCTTACCACTGACTTTTACAGCCAAACCCTAGATAATTCAAAATCAAATGCAGAAGTTGAATATAAATATTTCATTAAAATATGTAAAATAACATTAATAAATTTATGGCATAATATTAGGAAAACACTATTCAAAATATAACATAGGGTTAGAATTGTCTTAGTAATGTTTTACTCACCTGAGAAAGATTTTACTTCATTCATCAGCTTTTCCAGATCAACTTTACCTTTAACTGTAAGACAAGGAATATATTGGATGGAAACATGAAAATGAGACCACAAAAATATGTTACATAGAGCAGAAAAACTTAGTATTTATTTGCTTTAGAAAATTTAACCTTTTACAGGTACATACTTTCAGTTTAAAGTAAGTCTTGGGGATATAACATACAGTTAATATATATATGTGTATAATATGTATATATAATATATATAAGTATAGTTAATATTGAAATAATATTTGAAAGTTTCTAAGAAAGTAGATATTAAAAGTTCTCATCACAACAAAAAAATTGTAACTGTGTATAGTGATGGGTGTTAATTGTGATCATTTTGATATATTTATATGCACACATATACATATATAATAATATATATAAATATTGAATCATAAATCTGAACTAATATATGTCAATTACAACCTCAGTATAAAAAATTATACCTCAATATAAAAGTAGAGCTGGTTTCATACTATACACACACACACACACACACACACACACGAAAATTTAACCCTTTGCTACATTCTTCATAAGAAGGTAGAAGAGGAAGGATGACAGCTTGAATGATAGTAAGCATAATTATTTCCTGAATACAACTAATATTCCAGCATTTCCAATATATTGTGCTCAGGGAAGAAAAGTGATTAATTCTTGACATTTAGTTTCTGAAAAGAAACGTGCTTTTTCTCCCCCAGTAAAATAATACTCCATGTTGATGAGAAAATCTGGCTATAACCTAGGAAACATGGTATAAAGTATAGTTAATCATTAATTCAACAAACTTGTTTTTGAGTATCCACAAAGTGCCAGCAGAATGGCCAGAAAAGTCTATCAATTACCAATAATGTTGCTAATTCTGTGGTGAGAATTTTTGGACCTTATTCTTTGTCTGTTAAAGTATTCCTGGCCACTAAAAACTTCTTTTTTTAAAAAGTTTAATTTTATTTTTTCAGTGTTCCTAGAGTCATTGTTTTTTTTTTTAAGATTTTATTTATTTATTAGTTAGAGAGAGAGAGAGAGCACAGGCAGACAGAGAGGCAGGCAGAGGGAGAAGCAGGCTCCCTGCTGAGCAAGGAGCCCGATGTGGGACTTGATCCCAGGACGCCGGGATCATGACCTGAGCCGAAGGCAGCCACTTAACCAACTGAGCCACCCAGGCGTCCCCCAAGAGTCATTGTTTATGCACCACTAGTAACTTCTGCATCAGTACAAATTATAGGTCATGGGGAAATGGAAAATGTGTGTGGATTATTATAGTTTACCATGAAGAAGAGATGGTATCCTTGGAGGGGATTATAATTTTCAGGCCTGTCATTGTACATGTGTCACTAAGGTTGTCTGTTCATCCTTTTCTTTGTCTATCTGGTTTATTACTGGGAAAAATATTTTTTTGTGGTTTCCATGTTTTTTTATTATGCTCAGTTGGCCAACATATGGTTAGTTTTTGACGTAGTGTTCAATGATTCATTAGTTGTGTATAACATCCAGTGCTCATCACAACAGGTGTCCTCAGTTACCCTCCCCCCTTCTGTAACTCTCAGTTTAGTTCCTGGATTCCAAAGTCTCTCATGGTTTGTTTGGTTCTCTGATTTCTTCCTGTTCAGTTTTCTCTCCCTTCCCCTGTGGTCCTCTGTGCTATTCCTTATGTTCCACTATGAGTAAAACCATATATATGATAATTGTCTTTCTCTGTTTGACTTATTTTACTTGGTATAATCCTCTCCAGCTCCATCCATGACAATTCAAATGGTGGGTATTCACCCTTTCTGATTGTTGAGTAATTATTCCATTGTATATATGAACCACATTACTCTGACCCAAGATGAAAGGGCTCTCTGCCATAGGCTATCTAATTGGAGGGAGTTCTCTTTCATTAAAATATTCCAAGTTCATCTCAGCTGAGGAGGAATCTATTAGTAGGAATTGAGACATCTGTGTGACAAGGAAAATTTTTTAAAACCAAAGTTGATCATTTCCCTTTACTTATAATGTTATTCTTTTTTGTATTTACTTTAATAAAAATTTGGGAGGGCTTTTGTGACCATGCTCCAGTCCCTTTTACTACCATCTCAAAGCTGTTTGCTTTTTGAAATTCAAATGTTGATGGTCTTCCTAGGATGCTGGGGCTCTGTCAACTCTTGGGCTTGGTTGTGTCCTAGAAGAAAGAATGGGCATGGGGTTCCTTCTGCCCTCAATGAGGGAAGCAGCAGAGAGGTGTCAGAGCACAGGAACAGAACTGGAAAGTAGTAGATCCTGGGAAACACTTGGCATTTAGAATGCTGAAGACCCTGAGGAAGCTCAGTCAAGGCCAGTATGAGGATATTCCAATTCCTCTGATTCCTAGGAGACCAAGAAGGAATAAAACAGGTGGGCAGAAACATTTATTTTCCTGAGGTGGTGGAAATAGAGATGCCAGAACATATGCTATGTAATGTTATTTCTGTAAGTTATGTTATGGAATATGTAATATTAAGTGCTAAATAAAGAATCTTGAAATAGAAGGGAGATTATGTGAGAGATATTTTAGGAATTGATTGATTGTGAGAATTGAAAATGTTATAGCTGAGGAAGTAAAGACATTCTGAACATCTCATGGTGGGGAGTAGAGGAAATTGTAGGAGGAATAAGAGTATTCTAAAAGTTTCTGCTTACTGGGATTGTAGGGTGGGGGTGGGGAGGAAGGGATAAAGCTGAAATGAAATATCTGATGGGTAAAGGTATCTTGATAAAGAAAAAAGAAGTATTTTGTTGCCAGTAATAATTAAGTTATAGGTAAGCATGACAGTGAATGAGAAGAAAAGAAATGTAAGAATTAATGAAATGTGACCCTCCTCTGGAACTTCAAAATTAATTAAGAAGAAAACAAATATAATGAATGACAACTTGAACCAACTGGTAATAATAAGCATAAGAAAAAAGAAAACAACAGTAGAAAATGAATAATAAACATAAAATAAAATAAATATATATGTCCAGTATTACACCAAATCTGAACAAACTGAAATTTCTCATTAAAAAAAGGAAAGAATATCAAATGAGTTCCTTAAAAACCCAGATATATGATGATTTTGCAAAATACATTTCAACCAAATGATAACAAAGATTGAAAATAAGGGGGTGAGTACATGACCTAAGCCAAAATTAACAGTCAGACACCAAACTGACTGAACCACCCTTGTGCCCCAAGAAGAAGCTTACAAAAATTCAATTTAAGTAGGAGATGTTAACCTTCTAAATGGGAGAAGATCTATTTTGTAGAAAAGATAGAAGTAAAGACGCAAAGGAATTGTATAATATTACTGATAAACTTGATTTCATAATACATATATAGAAATCTATGTGCACTGGTGAGTGCTCTGAAGTGTGTAAGCCTGACAATTCATTGACTGTACTCCTGGGCAAAAAATACGTTATATGCTAATAAAAATAATTAATAAAAAAAGAAATCTATGTGTACTCTCTAGAGACTATACATTATTTTTTT
>RCUC01130141.1:0-7500 GCA_003697995.1 Taxidea taxus jeffersonii | reverse complement strand
CTCACATTCTGGCTCACACTCACTTGGTCTAGCATGATCTTCCAACTGTGTCTGAAGACACCTAGGCTACTCTTTACTCATGAAACAAAATATTTTCCACTTGTGTTGCTTCTCCTGTTTTTGTTTTTGTTTTTTAACTTGCAAAACTAACTTGGGGTCCCCATTTGAAATGAAATGACTTTGATGATTTGGAAAGGTACGTTTTGCTAGGATTAGGAATTTTCACTTAGATGAAGGCAGCCACAATCAAGTATAAGCTTGTGTTGCTGGGAGAAGTCTGACTTGGTCCATAGACACATGACTATGTCTTTCTCAAGACAGGTGATGTAGGTTCTCACCTGTTATAAATTCCCAAGGTCCTTCCCCTGATTTTTAGAGATCTCTTAATTCTGTAGTGGTTTTCTCGAATCTACACTGAAATAAAATTTTGGGTTGCATATTCATATGTAGAGAAACATCTAGTTATTTCCATCTTGCGAGTAAGTATCCACGTTTATATATCTATATCTAGAAATAACTATGTGTGTATACATATGTATATATATACACGCCCACAATATATATGTATCTATACATTTATAACATCCCTATAAATATACATGTGTATGAGCCTACGCATCGTCAGCATTCCAATTCTGGATTTTCTTTACTATTAAAAAGTCCAAGCATGATCTGCTATTGTTTTCTACCAAGTTTCTGGAACACCGTGCCTGGACTATCCTTCCCTTTTCTATGCATGCCTTTCCAATTTCATCAGCATAAGCTCAGGGAATACAAATTCATTTATTACTAGCCAAAGAAAAAAACATAATTAGCAAAGTTAAAAATGTATAATTCATTCCAAAAATAAAAGAGAAATGACCTTCGGTGATTTTCCGCTATGCATTATATGCCCTACGGTTTCCCCTCCATTAGAGTGGATAATTGGGAATTAACCAGACTCACGTATACTTTAACAGCCTTCTCTCCCAGTATGGATAGAGTATGCATAGAATCTATCATCTGAATATCAGTGCGTTTTTTAAAAATAAAATATTCACCCCGGTATTTAATTGTTGTTTACATAGTGATTATTTGCAAAGCTGAATTACTAGATGCATTCTAAAGGAAGAGGAACAATTTCTTATCCGTTTACACTGCCGAGTATTTATAAAGATTACAGATTAACCACTACAGATTAACAATCTCCCCTGCCCTTGCCCTTCTCCCGCAGCGCACGAATGTTTCTAATATTTACATGTACTGTTGGATAGTGTTGCTGGCTCGGAATGGCTGCTGCTTTCCACCCTCCAGGGGCTGCGTTTCCAATGGTGGGTGAGAGATCCCTGTGGGTGCAGTTCGTAAAGCGCTATGGCTTCCTTCTTAGGAAAAGCACTATCTAAATAATATAAGGGATTGTCTGTATTATAATCACAACAGTGCCAATCATTGCACGGAGAGGAGTGGAGCAGGTAACATGGGCACCTAGACACACACACACACACACACACACACACACACACGTGCACGGTAACACTTTCTTCCTCTCGTCCATGTCCCCCTTCTTCCTGGAACTCGGGGGTCAAGAGGGCTGCTCCACCCCCCCCCCCCGCCCCCAGAGAACTCTGCCAGGCTCCATTAGGCTGCAGAAGCTATCCAGTCTTCCAATAGTTGGCAAATTCCCTCCCTGGTGTCTGTTTCGGATGGTCCTCCACGAAGTCCAAACCCTCTTCCTTGGGCCTACGTTGTCACTCAGCCTTGTCTGTACTTGAATGATCCTCAACCAGCCCTTCGAGTTTACTGCCTCTCTGGGCCTTCCCATCCGGCCCAGAAGGTTGGCCCTGGGTGGGGGTGCGGGGTGGCGGGGACAAGCCTGACACTTAAGGAGCTCCCCCAGGGAAGGAGGAAGATAAAAGGCTGAAGTTGATACACAATTCAAAAGCGAACAGGAGGGAAAACAGAACTTTTCTTATAAGGCCAAATAAAACATCAGTGAAGGAAACGAAAATGAGTTGGCCTGCAAAAGGGGGGGCAGCGCGGCCACGGGGCCACGGGGCTTGAACCCCTCTGCGTGGAGGGAGCGGTGCTCCGGCAAAAGCCTGCTTTGGCGGCTCCTGAGTTCTCAGTGGCAGGAATAAGAACTTGTACACATGGGGGTGGGCAGCGGAGGGTGGGGGGGAGAAGCACCCAACCCTAATACAACTAATCTCAGCTAATGTAATGTTTATCAAGTTCCTTGGATAATGATACCATGCATGTGATTATCATCATCAAAACCCAATCTATGTTTTAAAAAGTTGCAGATGATTAACACAACATCAAGTTGTTGCAAACAATTACTTAAAACCCACACACAGACACAGACGCGCACACACACATCCGCACGCACACAGAACCAGGAGGTCCCCATATTCTGTAGAATGAGGGAGGCTGCAGCTGTAGGCCGACAGCTTTCATATCCTCATTTGAATAATGTGTCCTGAATCTGTCACTTTATTCATTCTCCTTATGCTCAGTGTACTCTACATCAACAACAAATTAAGTTGTAAATAAGAGACAATCATCACTTTTGTTTTTAAGCAGCTACTGCATAGAGAATTTCAATGTGCGCTCCTTTCGACAGGGGGAAAAAGAGGTGTTAGAGTTTGCTTTCATAAGCGCAAATATGGGGAAACCAACAGAAACAAAAACAGAAAACAGTTTACTGTTGCTGAAGGGAGGGAAAAAAAAAAATTCTTGGAAGCACACCCATCCAGGGCTGGCTGAAATTTCTCCCAAGAAGTAACTAAGACATACAAAGCGAGAAGCTAAGTTTCCCACATCACACTGGAAACCCATGTGACTTGGTACCAGTCTCCTGGTCTTAAGGGGCATCTTTGCCTGGCACAGCTTTTGACAAAAAGACAAGTGCATTGCATCAGTTAAACACAGGTGTATTCATGGATTGATTTTCACACTCATCTCCACTAACTTCCAAGAGTTTGAATCACGACCACATGCACAGGGACTGAAAAACGACCGATGAAAGACGTCCTTACCTTCACATCGGAGAAGTAGGTCTTCAGCATATTTGAGCTGGGATAACGGGTATAAAAGAACATGAGCTTTGCTTTTTTCAAGTGATTGGGTGACAATCCTTCCTGCATGTAGGAGGCATTTGGTTAAGGAAAAAAATGTCTTTAAACACAAGCACTCACCACCCACTCCCCCCAAAGAAACTGGAGGCCCATCAGGCAGCTGGAGTTGGTGGGGGGGGCGGGAGATGGAGGGTGGAATTCTGGAAGGTCAATGGCACAGGCCATGGAATCCATCACTACACTGCTGCCCCCTGCTCCAAAAGACCCTCGCTGGTCAGAAACTGCCAGGTGTAATGGTGAGGATGTACAATGGGGTTGCAGGAATCTTGGCCGCTCCGTGGTGAGGATGGCAACACATTCCCCCTGTTCGAGGTCCTTATGCTCCCTATACATTCACTTGTTGCTAAGGAGACAAATGCACCCAACGCGTATTGTACAACTCTTAGCGTGAGAGTTTTTTTCTTCTCTGCAATTACAGTTCTGTTTGTTCTTCTCTCCACACTCTGCAGTTTACATCAAGTTATTATCCTAATGTGCGTGAAAATATAAAATGCATTATTTTGAACACTGTCAGGCAAGCTGCATATTTTACCTTTTAGTGCTAATCTAATGGAGCATCTTGACTCACTTTCTTCCTATCTTATTATTATATTCTTTTAATTGTTTCCTTTTAAATAATAGCTGCAACTTGGGAGGGGTAGTTTTGGCACAGAGGGCGCCGGGAGGGGGTGTCGCTTTTGTCAAAGCAAGGATCCAGGATCAAATACAATTTGCCTCTCCTGGATTTATAGTTAACTCCTTTGAGAGTGGCACAGTGGCAGGGGCTAGCAAATCAATAAATGTGGGTTAGCAGATCAATAAATGGCCACTTACCCAAAATAAGAAGGCCTATTTATCTGGAAACATCATTACCTTTTAGATCTGTAAACAGCAGCAACTAAAACAGTTCCCAAGAGAATGTGAGGCTAACCATAACAATCCAGGCTTCCTGATTCTCCCCCAGATTCTTGGCAGTCCTCAGCAGACTCAGAGCTGGGATGGCTCTGGTCACATCTGTGCCGCAGCCTGGCCCTGCCATTTCCTCAGCAAATTAATGGCTTTATAATTTATCAGAAATGAAGATGCACGTGGAGAAAATCAATGTGGTCCCCCACAAGGTCAATTAAGGGTCCTTCCTAGAAGCTTCTCTAAGGATTTTCTCTTCAAAGAGAGTCTGGGAAAAAATAAGGAAGAAAAGAAAAGAAAATCTGCACTTGCATGGGCGCACACACGCACGTGTGCGCACACACACGTCTTACCAGGCAACACCTGGTGAAAAAAGGTAAACAAAAAAAAATCCTCATACTTAGGAAAAGTCAAGGTTTCTAAATGACCTCCATCAAGAACAGCATGACCAGTCTTAGGAGGAGAGAGAAAGCAGGAAGTTGGTAGCGAAGCATAATGAAATTCATACTGATAAGCTCTAGACCACTTCTCGCAGGGTGTTGAAACAAATACTCTGCTGAGGGTTGGATCCATTAGCCTTCCCTTTAACATCATGCAACGTTTAAAAGATCACCTTGGTTTGTAAATAGAAAAGTTCAATTTTGCGTTCCCCCCACCCTCCCCACGGACAGTACAGACTGAAGGAAGAAATTTCGATTTTCTGTCTGTGAGCCAAAGCAGCTTCACTGAACTTGTGTTTTTGTTTCAGATCCGTAATGATCACAAAGACGGTAATTTATGACTGACATACTTCTTGTGCCAAGGAAAGAGCTGAAAGGCCCTCCAGTAACCTCCATTAGAACGGTAGAGAAGACTAAAGGAGCCCAGCACACTTCAGGACCATCTGTCCAAACGGGTAAGTGAAATAATAGTGGCAAGCTGTCTCGCCTCGCCTTGTGATAAGAGTTTTTAGGCAACTCCACACTTCAGCAGGCACTCTCAGATCTGGGTTCTAGTCTTTTCTTCAGATGGACAGATGAAAAAACAAGCTTGCACACCGAAGTGTTAGCAGGGGAAAAGTACTAAATGGTTAAAAACGTGTTCTCCTGCAAAACACCCTGTTTTGCTGTGGTTCTCCGCAATAGAACTACCAGAACTTCCGGACGCTTTAAATATGCTTAAATCATGCTTCGATGTTTCAGCTCTTTTTATTAAAAAACAACAACAACAAAACAACAACAAACTATCCATCTTATTTTGATCAGGATTTAGAGGCTTTTTAGTTCATGAAAAAAATTATTTTGAT
Source organism: Taxidea taxus jeffersonii (assembly GCA_003697995.1). Lineage (NCBI taxonomy): Eukaryota > Metazoa > Chordata > Mammalia > Carnivora > Mustelidae > Taxidea > Taxidea taxus. The sequence goes on along the minus strand of RCUC01130141.1, from coordinate 2,214 downwards.
TCCAGTGTCTCAAGTTCGTTTTGCTTTAAAATGTTTCCTGTTGGTAATACTCAGAATTGATCAGTTGAAATGGAACAGAGAATAAATCTTTATCTCTCGCTCGTCGTGTAATTAAGATAAAATTCCCATAAAATATATGTTTCTAATAAACTATTAAAAATAGCTAATGAAACATTTAAAAGCCAACAGTTAGATAATCCTTTTTTTTCCTCCTCAAAATAAATCTGAACTGACCAATTGGTTAATTTCCCTTTTAAGTGCTTGTGCTGAAAAGCAACTGTTCTTCCAAGAAAGCACTAGCTGTTTCCAGGATACTTACACACGCACAATGACTCATGATGGAATAGATTCAGTAAACATACAGCTGTACTGAACACGAGCTAAGCTCCATTCAAGGCCAGGAAAGAAAATGAGCACAAATAAATATTAAGGAGGTAAGGGGGGGATGGGGTGAGGGGGAATGGAACGCAAACAAGATCTGTCCCAGCAGCTCATGTGGCTTTGCCTCAATTCTCTTAGCCATAGCTTTGTGAAGACAGATGACATTCAATTCTATGTGTAATGCAAAATAGACAATAACTACTGAAACTTGAGACAGCTGCCAGGTGTAAAAAAAAAAAAAAAAAGAAAGAAAGAAAGAAAAAAGAAAATGAAAAAGAAAAAGAAAAAAAAAGATGATAAATCCATAAATTAATGAAAGACATCTGCTCAGGAATAGAAAAGATCAGAGAAGTGGGATACGGCAGCTGAACCTGAAGGGGGGGTTCAAACAACCTGGGAATCTGAGTGTTGTCTGTTTACCAAGCTCAAGCTCCATCTAACCTTACCTACACAGTCGTGGCAGGGGAGGAGCAGGGGCGGCGAAAAGGCAAAGGGAAGAGCACATTGTGAGTGCTGGAGGAAGTGGATTTTTCCTCCCCCCAGCTGAACTCCAAATTGTGGCTAGAGATTTTACCAGCTGCGCTTCCAACCGAATTGGATTGGGACTACTTACTTACATTTCCTAAAATGCTCTGAAATCCAAAGAATTTTAGCTGTCTCCTGATGCTCTGATTTGCTGTTTCCAAGAGGATTTCTCCCTCAAATGGGGAGAGAGAATCTAGACTGTCTAGATCCTCCATTAAGAAGTTGAACTCATAAGATGTGTCTGTCACTTATGGAAATTTAAAAAAAAAAGAATTTACTGAATAATTTTTTTGGTGGGGTAAGAACCCAGAGTCTCTCAGTCTTTTGTGTAAATGTTTTCCCTGTAGCTCATACAGCTAATAGAATCACTGTGGCTCCACAAGACTTCTAAAAATGTCTATGGATTATTTCACATATTAGAAACTCATTTTTAATCCATGTTTTCCAGTTAGATTTTAGTTTCAAATTACCAATTTTCCTTTCCTAAACTTGAAGTGCTTTAAACGTTCTCCCCCAGAGTCAAGTCAGGGATGCTGGCTGTCACAGGAAAGGGGCTCAGTTTCTCCACCGGTGCATCTTAAAGGCTCATAGGACTACTCTCTGGCTTCAACTGGGGGCATGCAAATGTCTGAGGCCTAAACAGGCTATTTTTCTTGAGATGCAAAGAGGATGAATGACAAGGAACATCATGAAGAAAAACAATTGGCTGGCTGTTTCTTTTGGAATTTGAATAAAACTTAATATTTGGTTAAATAGATGCATTTGCAAAGATACTGAACACACACACACACACACACACACACACACACACACATCTCCGAGACGTGCGCTCCTGGAGCAGGTGCACTGACATTGAGTTCAACAGGCACACATTCACTACTTCCTTTGGATTAGAAAAGGATAATGAGGTAGTGTGTTTATATAGATTATATATGCTTCATGTGCTGAACTTAGAATGGATTTATCTGATAAGCTGGTGTTCTTAATAGTTCTTATCTTGGCTACTTTGTTCAAAGAAGCACATGATGCCCTTTGAAGTGGGAAAGAATCATTCCTTAAGAATTATATTATTCATTACTATTGGAAAAGCCATGACCACAAAAAAAAAGCCATAACAAGGACAATCATAGAGGCATCATTTCATCCTTATTTCTACTCATGTCTATTGAATTTTTTTCTAAGAATAACTGGATGGTTCTAAGGTGGCCTTATATACCTAAAACTGAAGTAGACACCACTCTCTAGGATTCCCAGGGAATTCTTTCCACTAAAAGTTCGAGAATTTTGCCTACATGCCATCGGGTAAGT